>JAURVB010000378.1:0-185907 GCA_033002965.1 Piper betle
GTTATTACGAGTCAAATAAGTTTTTAATGTGCTTGCTTGTAATTAACTTAATCACTTATATTAACAAGATGACTTTTACTAATACAATCAACGGTAGCCCTCCAAATCCCTACAGATTAGTTGAGGGCGTGATATTTAAAAAAAATATTTTGTACCGTCTATATAAATGTCAAAGTTAAAATTTCTAAATCATAATTAATACTTGCCCTTATCTCATAATGTAGTTGGAGAATGTAGGTGAAAAACCTATGTATATTATGATTCTATTCCAAAATGTTTAAAGCAAAATTTAATTTGTGTGGGAACAAGTTGAACCGAGTTTATTCGAGTTTTTAAGCCAGTATCATAAACCCTAATACAAATTGGAAATACAAACATGATATTCGAACTTCTAGTGCCACTTTCTTATTTTTATTTATTATATGAATAAAAGCAACATTATATTATTAATTTTGCTCAGTGAAACGATCCGAAGATTAGATCAACCATGGCAACAAGCACTTTTTTTGCACATATTATGCATTTTGAGATGCTTTGACATCTAGTTTCTTCTCTTCTCAATTGAACAAGCTCTAATCCATAAGTCTTGTGATCTTTGGTGTTGACTAGAGACATAGCTTCCTCAATGCAAGATAGCCTCACTAATTAACCTCTCTAACTAACTTGGTTGGTTGGAGTGGAGTTGCAACTAGGTTTGATTAAAAACTACATTCCATCTAAGATTAGACTTTGTATCCAATCCATGTGAGCCTACAAATTCTTCACCTTATAAAACTGCTAGCAAACAATACTTTTGTCATATACCACATGCATGCCACATGCCTCTTTGGAGCTTCACATACCAACTCCTGAGTTTGATCTGGTTAAAATTTAAAATGTCCACCTTAGCTACTTGTTGCATGATTCCTTTTATCTAAGATTGTCAAATGATTTCCCGGCTGATATAAATCTCTATATTTTTGCCCTGTTCTCAATCATTCTTCCTCAGCTACTTCGTTGAATCAGCATCAATGTGAAAAGAGGCCATGTGATGACCAGACAGGCTCTCTGCCAATTCTGAAACAACTGAGTTATTATAAAGAAGGCCATGTGATGAGCAACAGATATAAAAACAAAGATTTTCTGAAGAATTCCGATCCTTTTAAAATTGAATTTCTGATCACGTTGTAAGCAGTGTAACGTGGGAATAATTGAATTTAGTTCAGAAATCAGAACTTCCTGATGGCAATGCCAGAAGTCGTTTGGTGGATGAGATTCAATTGAATAACTATCGGCAACTCCTTGTCTTTATTTTATTGCTGCCACCACATTGAGCTTTTTGGTTCGTTTGATTGGATTCAGATTGAGAAGGCCTTCCTGCTCTTAATTTAAGGCCAGGTCTTCCTGCTGGGAAAGCCATCAATGTCAATAAATACTCCAAGACCAACTCCTCCCTTCTTGAATCATCTCATTGTCTTCCACGATATCACCACCTTGGCATCTAACTCCCAAGCTTCTTCCTCCCTCCCAAATGGCAATCCAAGCCTTTGTGCTGGCTATCTCTTTGCTTCTCTCATATGGGTCTACTGCAAACATTGGCACTTACTCCCTCTGCTTGGAACCAGGCTCATGCAACCTTCTATGGAGGCAGTGATGCATCTGGCACAATGGGTAGGCTTTACTTCACCTCATCTTCTCATTACCGACGCTGTTTTTTCTTCTTTATTTTTAAGAGGTGTTTATTTTGTGGATTGTGTGGGCAATGCAGGTGGGGCTTGTGGATATGGAAACCTTTACTCCACAGGTTATGGGACTAGAGCAGCAGCACTGAGCACTGCGTTGTTCAATGATGGGTCTTCCTGTGGGCAGTGCTTCAAGATCATATGCGACTACAAAACAGACCCTAGATGGTGTTTGAAAGGTAGGTCCATCACCATCACAGCCACTAATTTCTGCCCTCCAAACTTGGCCCTCCCAAGCGACAATGGTGGGTGGTGCAACCCCCCCAGGCCACATTTTGACATGGCTCAACCTGCTTGGGAGAAGATTGCCATCTACCGTGGTGGTATTGTTCCAGTTCTGTACCAAAGGTATGTTTTTGTGTCTCTTACCGGGTTTCATCCTATTTAGGGAGGTATAAACTATTGTTTTAAATATTGTATCACATACTGTTTTTAAATCTGGTACGGTTTAAGTTTTTGTGTCATTTTAGTAATTATCTGGTTTTTTAATATAAAAATTTTCACAAAATTTAGTCTTTTGTTGTTGTGAATTATGACAAAATATATTTTTAATATTTAATAAAATATTTTAATTACAGGAGGAGAGTTAATATCAAGAAGGGCATCTGATCATTTAAAACTTTATCATTTATAATTATATATATCGTTATTTCTAAATTTTGTCATTTGTAATTATATATATCGACATTTGTAATTGTATACATCCTGGTTTAGATCATTTAAAATTTTATTATTTATAATTGTATATATCCTAGTTTAGAATCCATCCTCTAACGTCTTTCGGCGAAAGAAAAAAAGAGAATTTTTTTATTTATAATTTTATGATATAGTTCAACTCAACTATACCGCTATAACACTATATAATAATAATATGTATAATATTTTTGCACTACTTCCATACGGGATTATAGGCTAATCCTTTATTATGTGATTATTAGGGTTCCATGCAAGAAGAGGGGAGGGGTCCGGTTCACAATCAATGGCCGAGATTACTTCGAGCTAGTGCTCATCCACAACGTGGCAGGCGGTGGGGCCGTCAAATCTGCATGGATCAAGGGCTCAGGTTCATCCAACTGGATGGCCCTGTCCAGGAACTGGGGTGCCAATTGGCAGTCCAGTTCATACTTGAATGGGCAGTCCCTCTCCTTCAAAGTGACCACTGATGATGGTCCAGACCCAGGTGTTCAACAACATTGTCCCTTCTAATTGGAAGTTTGGGCAAACCTTCACCAGCTCCGTGCAATTCAATTGATGATCTGAAACAAACAGATCAAAAAGTGATTAGGTTGATGGGTTTTGATGGGATTAATGGTGGCTGAGGCGTGCTTGTTATTGTGATCAAGCTGCCCGCCGGATGAAGAATATGATACTGGGAGAGGATGGTAATCAGACCATTTCATGTAGCTTCTGTTACATGTCTGAGAAAGATTGTATACTGTTGTCAATGTTCTTGTTCTAAATTTTATATTACCATGTTCTTCCAATTCATTAATTGGGTAATTTTTATTCCTCGTAGACAGGCAATTCAAGAAACGTATTTGAAAGGGAAGTATGAATCGGTTGTTAATTCCGCGCGGTCGTTGTTATTATTTTGCTATTAATTGTAAAAAATTATCCTTATTTCTCAAGATCAAACCTGGTCAAGCTTCAGACAGCTTATCCAGCAATTGCTACCAAAAACCAAAAAAAATGATGTAAAAACTAGAAACAGTTGAATTGATAACTTGTAAATAGACGAAGTCTTCCTAATTCCTACTCCCAAGTCTTCTCGCTATTCTTACCAACTCTTGATTATTGGTTTCCTGGGTAGTTTTCTGCAATAATGTGGCCAAGATGCCTTGAAAAATGATGTGAATAGGTTGAGTAAGTATTCCTGAATCCTGACTTTTGATGTTATTGCACTGAAGCATTCATTTCTGTGTTGTTCACATTGCCGTATTGCCATTTAAAAAAAGCGCCCAAGGCCACATAACAAGTAGAACTCCCCTTCCTCCCGATATTTCATTGATCCTAGAATATTATTTACTGTCTTCCTCTCTTGTTTCTCATCTTGGTGGACGCTCTCCTTTCCGTTGCAGCTGAAAATCTTTTGAAGATGGCGAGAGACGAAGCCATGTTATTGACGGGCCACACAAAAGAGCTAGAAGATATTTCTAGTGAGCTAAACAACACGAGCTGTGCTTCGAGATGCCGAGATGATGCAGATCAAAGATGAGGCTGTGAGGATCTGGCAAGGATGTGGCTCATGAGATTGAAGACATGCTAGAGGAGTGGGATGTTGAATCCAATTCCGGCCATCGAGTAAGTATTTTCTCGTCTCCTTTCTCTTGTATCAAGCAGCTTTTGGACACCATAAATTTGGGTATAAGGTATAGGCAATCAAAGAGAAGTCCGAAAAAACAGTATCGAGGATAAGTATCATTTCCGTGAAATGCAAGTGAGAGAAATAGAAGAGAGACAGCCGAGATGGAGACAAAGAAACCTTGAGAAGAAAACTTATAGGAGACTTTGTTTGTATAGTGGAGGAGGTCCCTGCCGTTTCAATAGTCGGAATGGGTGGGCTGGCGAAACCACACTAGCCCAAGTTGTATTCAATGATGAAGAGATAAGAAGTAACTTTGAGAAATGTATGTGGGTGTGTATATCAAAATATGATCAATAGTGGGAGTATCTATGAACATGATGATGACCAAGTGGAGCTTATACAACATGATGTGGTAAAAGTGATTGGGTACAAGCGATATCTACTCATACTAGATGATGTTTGGAACGAAGATGAGCTAACATGGGTGCCATTACAGAGTATTCTGAACTGCTGGGCAAATGGCTGCAGGGTAGTCATAACCACAAGAAATAGAGGCGTTGCACACGCAATATGGAGTGTTTACATACATGATTTGGGCTTTTATCAAAGGATGTATGAAAAGATATAAAGATTTGGAAGATGTAGGAAAACAAATTGTAGAAAAATGTGGTGGTTTACCTTTAGCCTAAAAAACCGGAGCAAGTGCTCTTCCAAAGAAAGTTAGAGGTAAACCAACACGAGAGCAACTACCAAACATACTTGAGCGGGTGTTGAAAATTTACACTCTCTTATTTATTTATTTCAAGATTATAAAGGGTTTGATACGTGCAATATTTGTCGCGTAATCAAGCAATTGCAAAGCATCCGAGTATTGAGCTTGCATGGGGTTAGAATGAGAGAGGTCCATTGAGAGGCTCGTTCACCTTTAGACATTTGAGTTTACATCGTACAAAGATAAAAGAATTGCCCAAGACAAACGGAGAACTGAAAGAAGAAAAATTTTGGGTCCGCCCGAGCGACGTCGATGGAGACGCCGTGCGTCTCCACCGTCGATTCCAGGGATGATCGACGGTGGAGACGCTCGGCGTGTCCATCGACGTCGCTCCCGGGCGGACCCAAACCCACTCCTGAAAGAACTCCGATTGTTGGACTTATCACATACAGAAGTAGTGAGATTGCCCAAGTTTTTGTCTGATCTCATGGAGCTGCTAATGGGCTGCATGAAATGAACAGCCTAAGACATTTGGACAGTACTATGTAACAGATACTCTTAAAATTACTAGATTGGATAAGGAGGTTGTTGAAGATATTGCCGGAGAAAATGTTCAATTAAATGAGAAGTCGAGAAGACATAAAAATATTCAAAGAGATACGAAGAATTCGAGGAGAAATGCAAAATATAAAGAAGAGACTCGTTAACGAGGATTCTAATGTTCAAGAAATAGTATTTAAAGCTAGTTCTTCATTTCTAAGAGGTGTTCCGTGATTTATAAATATGTAGTTGGATATGTGTTAGGTGTGATGGAGAAGTTTTATGAAGTATTCTCCCATAGGGGAGATATAAGATGATTTTAATCTGAACTTGTCATTATTAGTGGTGAATGAGAGAGAAGGAAGAGAAATTGTTTGTTGTAAAGAGAAGACACGACTTTGGGTTTTGTCGACAAGAGTCACATTGGTTAATTTTTATCATTCTCTGCCCTTTATCTTATAATTAAAAGTAATATTATTTATTTGGGTAGAGTTTTCTACGTGTATTGGAATGGTGTTTTCTATATTTGAGTTGAGTCTTCTACATACATTGGAATGGAGTTTTCTGCATGTATTAAGAATAGTTTTACTTATTTATGCAAGTGAGTTCACTCATATATTGAACTCAGATTTTATTATTGTTGTAAAAGAGAATTTATAATCCTATTGATTTATATTGGTCCATGGTACATTGTTATGTGCTCTATTTGGTGATTGAAGATCTCGACATATGAGTTATCGGCGGCCCCCAAAAGAGACTACGTTTGCTTAAAACATTAAACATATTTTTAGTAGCCCGAGGAGGAGGAAGAGAATCAGGATCATGCAGCAACAATCGGGAGTTGGGAGGCATCAACCGACTCCGCAGTGACCTTGCCATAGGAAAGTTGGGGTGAGTGGCGAGAGTGGAGTGGAGGCCTGCATGCAAGGTTGACCTCTCTTGCATGGCTAATGCCATGTTGGAGTTGGGGCCGCGGTGATGAGGTGGCCGTTAGCATCTTAGAAGGTTTGTGCCCAACTTCTTAACTCCAAAGTTAAGGAATTCATAACTACCCAGGCGGGGCATTTTCGGGATGGATGGGTGATGCCTACTCCCTCCTCCATCTTTGGGTGTTTTCGGGATGGATGGGTGATGCCTACTCCTCCTCCATCTTCGAGTGATGCCTACTCCCTCCTCCATCTTCAAACTGGGTCATTACAAAATCTTTGGCCTGTAATCGACATCTTAGTTAATGTCCCTAGTCCAATTCACCATCTAACACGAACTAGGAAGTTCTCATACTATTTGTAACGACATAGCCAATCGTGCAAAATTGGTTAACCAAATTTTAAAGATTTATAGTCCATTTTCACTTATAAAATATCTTTCTTTAATAGATATTAAATATGAGACTAAATTGAGAGATCTCATTGTAAAGAATGGGTCATAGTTCTTTAAAACTTGGTTAAGTACGTTTTGAAAAAATGACTAGAGTCATTACGTTGTATTTTGAACTAGGTTATTATAAATGATATTAAAACCTCGCATTAGACGGTGAGACACATACATTGTCATTCTCCCACAATTGGAATCCCTTCGTCTCCAAGACATGGGGAAGCTGGGAGCAATGGATGCCACCCCCATCATCAATACTATCATCATCGTCATCGCTAATACTAGTGCCGGTACTGGTAGTGGTGGTGGAGAAGAAGACCATTAAAGCAGAGGCTACCATATTACCTCATCTAAGCGAGTTGTGGTTGGAGGGATGCCCAAAGTTGAAGGGGTGCCTCCCATCTTCACCACCGCCCTTCGAACACTTCCCATTGAGAACTGCCCCGCGTTGCGTTCCTTGCAATTTCTCCTGCCATCCATCCAAAGCTAAATACTAGCTAGAGTGATAACAAAGAAGCTGCTTGCAGATTGTGCCACCACCCTCCTCCCGTCACTCCAGCATTTGGAAATTAGAGCTAACTGATCAGCTTCCAATCTGCAAGCAGCTTCTCTGTTAACACTCTAGCTAGTATTAAGCTAAATGGATGGATAATGATCAGCTTCCTCCAGAGCTAACTGATCAGCTTCCTCCAGAGCTAACTGATCAGCTTCCCTCCCACCCTCCACCTTTCTGCCCTCCAATCTCTCAAAATTGTTGGCTGCGTATATCTGAGGACTGCCCCCGAGGGGCTGAGACGACTGACCAATTTGCATAGAAATTTATGGGTGCCCCTAGCTAAGAGCTGCATGGTGGCACGCCACCTCTGGTCCAGGATCTCTCACGTCCCCGCATTCAAATCGATGGTGAAAACCATTCAAGACCACAGCCACTGAATAAACAAAGTATGTATGTATAATCTGATTCCCCAAATTCTTTATATTCGTATATACATAATCTTCTCAAATAATACTTGCTGTGTGGACACTGATGCACTGTTCTTTTCTAGCTATAGGAAGCATCTTCAATCTGAACACTAAAAAATTAGTTAGTTTATTTATTTATTAGTTTGTTTCTAAGGAGTCCTCGCCTTTCAACATCTCGTACAATACTTGACTGTTGCACCATAGGCATGGATAGTGGCAAACTCAGACGGAGTGAAAGAAACCCATGAAGGTCTTCCCTGCTTGAATTGAGGTGGTAATCAATTTATGTACATGCTTGTTGTGATGCATTAAAGGGTGAAACAATAAGGGTGTAAAGTAACGACCAAGTGAAGAACAAAGCTTGTGGTTTAAACTTGCAGAAAAGTGTTCATTCAGCATAAAAACAGACTGGCTTGGCAAAGGGAAGGCCTTGACCTTTAAGATGAGTTTCTTCTACCGGGTCAGTTGCAGAAAATCCTAATCACAGACAGGGCAGCCATATCTTGTGCAGAATCCCTGAAAGTATAAGCAACAGGTACTAAAAGGTATTGATTACCCTGTTTGCTTCATCCTATGATCTAATGTTCATGTTTCTATTAGAACAATCTGTTTGGCTGGCCTGATAAATATGCATAAAAATGTTTTTTACCATTGACTAGTTGGAGCTCTAAAGGTGTTGATTTCTGTGTGGAAGGTTAAAAAAATGTGGCCAACATCATTGAAGTCCTCAAGGAGGAAGAAGCTCGAACGTTCGCTTTCAAGAGGTAATGGATGAGTTTTCTTGCTCTTTTTTTCGGGGAGGTAAAATATTGTAAAAACGACGCCATTTTTTTAGTTGGCACCGTAAACATTGTCATTTGTATTTGAGCTCTCAAGGATGGTGAAGATTGGTATTTTACCCATGTATAAGAAGCAAAATCTACAGGATAATATAAAATTGTATTCATGCCTGTAAACATGAATTTATAGACGAAATCCTTACATTTTCTTCCAGTTTTTCTAATTTGGTTTTATTGTATTGATCTACCATTTACAGCTAATGCTACGCTGGAGCTTCAACATCAGAGAGCTAGTGCAATTTGTTGATATGGGGAATCCATTCTCAGCTGCCAATCAGGCTCAGTCCAGTTGAGTCCATGATGTTTATTGCACATTCGTAGAAATATTAACGAATACGATTAGGACGGTCATCACAAGGTTAAAAGTAATTGGAATGTGCAAGAAAGCCTCCACCATGAGCCTGGTTTTTGTCTGTGGTGCACTCTCTGTTGCAATTCTAGCCTTCAGTGCTTATACCATTGTGGGTGTTATGACATTGCCTCTCTTTGTGAGCTCCATCTTCACTTATTTGACTCAATGTAAAGAGATTGGATGAGAAGGGTGGTCCATTCAAGCTTAGTGCACAGTTAAGATGCTGCAGCAAAGGGCGCATACATAGTAAAGGTACTTTAACACCATGAGCAGGATCATGACCAGACTATATAAGGAGATTGAACACACAAGGGCTCTGATAACAATTTTTCTGAGAAACCACAAGGGGTCCCTGCTCATTCAAGTTGTGAAAGAGATCGAAAACAACAAAGACAGCTTTTTGGAGCAACTCAGAGCTGGAAGAGCATGTTTACTTGTGTTTTGCTATAATCACCAGAGCAAGAATGCTTGTTCTCCAGGAGGTGGTATCACACTAAACAGCTTTTGATGTTTTGGAAATCTGTTTTGTTATCGTTATTCACATCCATGTAAATTATAAATGACATTTTTTGACCTTTAGTTGCAAACATCATGCAAAGAAAATAGTTCAGGCTAGATAGCTAGCCAGCTTGCGCAAGTTTCATGCAGTTACATCCATCTAATATTTTCGTACTTATTATTGATTCCAATTTCTTTCTGAAATATTGCCAGTATTTTCATCAAATATTAAGCTTTTGTAGACAAATTTTGAAATAAACTTCAAGAAAGTTCTTTTGTTGTTTGTTTAAAAAAAAAACTTTCATAGGCCGAGAGAAGCACATATTTTCTTTGCGAGAATCACATTTTTCAATCTGAATTCTTAATTCTACCCAGCTAACAGAAGTTCATGATGTAAATAGACTAACACACGATTTAAACCTATTCAAACATTTACCACTTTACTTTGAGTGGAATAACACTGATCATCATCCAAAGTATGTGAGTGCGGCTAACAGCAGTTGCAAAGCTGTTTAGAATTTCATTATGAAATGATTCAGCCAGGAACCATAACATCAACATGCAACATGAAAATTGCACTTATAGTGGGCAAAAAGTTTGTGCTTCAACTAGAATAAATGAACACATGGGCTTTGCCATTCACTAAAAGAGAGAAAGAGGACTGATAATGTTTCCAGTAAAAAATCTAACTTGCCAAGTATTTTGGAACCAATGACATTTACCTCGAAAAGATGTTTTGACAGGGGCTCCTTTCCAAATATATTAACTCAACTGGTAAAGTAGATAACAATCAGTCCTAAGCACTTGTCAATATAAAACATGATGACAAAGTCCCTCAAGACTCCTGCAGGCTGCACGGTCAAACCCAGAGACCAAGCTAAGCGAACATCATTATTAGATGCCAACATTCAAGAGTTCCACACACCATTGAAAAATACAGCAGGGAATTCCTCATAAAAGAACATTGAGACATTAGTGTTTATCTCAATGTTATGACTGTTCCGAACTGACGACACAAAAAATCCTTACTAATGGACAATTCTAACAACCTTACTCGGGTCACACTACAATATATCATTCCAGCAACACAACAGAAACGCAGTAATAGACCCAAAAAAAAAGTCATAATCCTTCCCTTCTGATAGTCATCACGTGAATGCAGACTAAATAATCACACAACCACAAGGAAACAGAAGCAGTATATGTAATTAGGAATGCAAACAAGTTGAGAGCTACATACCAGCATAAACAATGAAACATTGGAATGAAGTCCGGCCCATAAACTTCTAATTACTGGAAAGTTCTCTCTTTTTCATGTAATCTTCTCTCGTCAACAAGGAACTCTTGATCTTAAGCCAATCTGCTGGTCTTGGCATGATGATTGCAATAAATCCTTCTCGATCTGCCTGCAACAGCATGCAAGATGAGCATTTATCGTAGATTGGCAGGCAAAAACTGCATAAGGCAGCACTGTTTGCCATTATGTGACAAAAAATTTGCAGCTATTCATCAACGATTCAACATATAAATGCAGATCAGAGTCCTTGACATCATAATCGAGCATTATAAAATTGTTCGAAAGTTCTTTTAATACTCACAGAGGAGTTTAACAACTCAGGGCGCTGAATTAGCCTGTAATTCACTTCCAATAGAGACCCTTTTATGCAACACCTACAAAACAGTCACAACTAGGAATAAGGACACATAATATAATTGAAAATGTTTTTTAAAGGCTTAGTTTTGAGTAGTAACATCAGTTCCAAACCTCACAATGTAAAGGGTGCCGTTTGCTGAGACTTTGCATAAGGCTGAGTTGGCTTCAAAACATGGTGCATTCTAGTTTCAAATAAATAACATCTAGGTGAATTTCCTCATTGTCAAAGATCATCTAGCTATCAGCCAAGATGATACACAAGCAGAGGATCATATACTTACTATAGGAGATGACATTTCAATGAGAAAGGAAAAACGCAAATTTCTACCCTCTTCCCAAAGAAGATTAATGCAAACTGATCTACTAAGTTGCAACTGGGAAAAAAGACAATTTGAAATGCTAGGCTTGCACATCCACATTTTCATTTCACTACTTGCAAATTAAAGTTATCCACATCAAACATCTACTAGGATCCCTCTACTTCAATTTCTAGTAGCTGTGTTGATAAAGCATGACAATTACCTTCTACATTTTGTCTACTAACGCATCTTTATTTTGATCTCTACCAGTGTGACTTACAATGATTCTGACTTGGAAACATATTATCAATGAAAACTATCTCATAGCTTATGACTCCAATAGTTTCCACACATCAACCAAAACCTTTCCAAGAATATATCAATACTGAACAATAACTCACCCTTTTCCTCTTCCCAGTGGCCTTCATCTCACTCCTAACAGACTTCCCCACATTAAAGTCCACAGAGGTCACCCCTCCAAGTTCGATGAAAGCAACGTGGGTAGCAGCCAAACCAATCACAACCTACAACAATCATAGATTAATGATTAATATATACAAAAAGCCATAATTTGTATCAACCTATCATAAATTGAACAACAATCATAAAAACAATATAAAAGCAGAAAAAGGTCACCACAAAACCCAAAATCCGCAAACACCTATATCAATCACACAACACTTACAAGAAAAATATAAAAGCAGAAGATCACAACGACACCCGAATCTATAGCAACCTACCACAATCATAAAAACAATAACAAAGCAGGAAAAAAAGATCAACGCAAGACCCAAAATAGATTACAACCTATAACAATCATAAAAAATAATACAAAAGCCGAATAAAACCACCCAAAAATGTAATTTTTTTAAAAAAACATCGATTTACCCATTGGCATGTCGTCGAACATACTGGTCATGCTTGGGCTTCATGAAATCTGCACATTTTCCCCATCAATTTCACCAAAACAACCAAAAAGATTGAAAATTTCCACTTTCCAAACCAACAAAGCCCACAAAAAACACATCTACTCACCTACAACGAAGTAGGTGACGAAGTTGGAATCCACGGCGGAAGGAGGCGAAGGAGGCAGAGAAGCCACATCAGGAAGCAAAAGCTGGTTCAAGTCTTCATCAATCTCGAAGTCATGGTTGCTTCCTTCTTCTTTCCCCGGCGGCGGTGGGAGCTCAGGAGGACATGGTGCTGTGGTTGAAGGAGGTGGAGTCTGCTCTTCGTTGCTCCCCTCCTCCATGGCCATTGGGAGGTGAAGGTTCGCACTTTGCCGGGTTTTTTGACTAACCTTAGGCGACATTGTCCGTGTCCATAAAGGTTATGGTAAACAATTAGGGTTAATTTTATTCATGGCGTCATAATTATACCATTTAACCTCTAATCATAGAGATGATGAATGGGATGCCAATAAAGCGAGCCGAGTAAAATTCAACCGTAATCAAGGTTGATTCGTTTATTTAGAATTTAAGTCGAGCTCAAACGATGTTCGAGCAAGTGAGTTAATTCAACATTATTAATTTATATGTATATATATAGTTTGAAATAAATTTAATTAATTTTAAAGTTTAAATAGTTTTATTTCGATTTAATTATATGCCAAATAATTTTTTTTGGAATAAAATTATTATAGTATTATGTAAAACTATCATTATAATATAAGTATATTTATTATTTATTTATATTTTATGCAAATGGATATACCAAAATTACATAGACTATTGTATCTAATGTAAATTATCGAATTTTCGAGCTGAGTCAAGTTAAATGAAGGTGTGTTTGTGCTCGTGTTCGCTTAATTCAAGTTGATTTTAAACTCCTCAAAGAAAATCGAGCAAATTTGAACTTGATCGAGCTATTAGACCTAGAGCTTGCATCGGACACAACTTTGATGGATATAAAGGATTGCATTTTATGTTTGTTTTGTTTTTTTACTTATACAATAAAATCATAAAAATTAATATTATGCAATTAGCAGAAATATCCAGAAAATCTTCAAAGATTGCAAGTACGAACTAACTCTTTAGAATGTAATATAGTACACTATTATTAGAAATTAAGTTCAGCCATTTTTAAAACTTGAGCACCGGTAACACTAAAATCCAAGAGGATGGCTTTGAGGGGTATGACGGGGTATACAGGACTGACGCGGCGCCTAAAGTCGTGCCGTCCGCAACCGTGCCTGCAAAAAAATTTGCAGACAATGCATTGCCGTCGACAATTTGTTTGCGGACGTGGCGGTTACGGACAAAACCACTGACTCTATCTTATCTAAAAAAACAATTTTAAGAACTACAGTTGTAAATAAAGCAAAATGCTTCAGGCAGATTCCATATAATGCGATATCCACATAATGCACAAACCAAAATACAATTATGTTTAGGAAATATTCAAGAGCTTATGGTTCCGAGCAGAAAGAGAAGAAGGAAGAGTAAATACAGAGCTTTCAACAAGCCATTGTGCAGAAATGCTCAATCCTTCACTCTGGAGCTTTTTTGGTACTTGTCGATTCCAACCAACATGTGGGTCACTTGTCTCGGTGTTGAGCCCAGAAGAGTCATTTTAAGTGCTCCATGAAGCACCACTAGCAGTGTTTTCAACTTCTTTGCCTGTCATCGGTTGGTTTTGTCTCAGTTGTTGTCTCTACCTTTTCAAACTTTAAGAGTACATGTTGGAGCTCCTTGTGAACATTAAGAGCTTCAAAAAGTAAAGAATCATCATCCACAATACTTTCTATGATCCTATGAACAATGCTCGGTGACTCTTTGCATTTCTCTAGTATGCATCATATGATCTCCGGAGGAGGTGGACTTAGGGAGAGAATGTGACTTTTAAGATGGGTCGGTTATGTCATATACAATGCTTATTTAGACTTAGCAAAGAGTATTGATGGTGACTATTTAAAAATACTTGACTTTTGTGCTCTGGGTTAGGAGTTACATAAAGGTATGGAGAAAATTTGTCTAAAGTAAAACTAGTTAATGTCGAGAAAGACATCTGTCAAGAGCGACGCTACACCAATTTAGTCAAGATGTTATTTTGTCGGTAGCTTAATGACTCCTTGGTAAATACCCTTTGAGTATTCCCATGGAGATTATATAATAATTTTACTTTCTTCATAGAAGTCATATTCCATTTGCAACTTAGTATTAATTATTTTCCAGGCTAGTGGCACTTGTTGTTGACATTTTTCCTATTATATATATAAGCCCTGTGTTTCTGTGTATTAGGTTGACTTTGGTGGAATAATAGATAATTACTATACACACTTGTGCTCAGCGCATCATTATTTTTTTTATGTTTTGTCTATTTTTAATGTGCATTTATGTATATTTATTTGATGTATTTTGATATATACCCTCACTAGCTCATGTATCTGTAGATAGTTAGGATATCAGGTCTCGATGAAATATTCAGATTCCAGCTTTAGGGGTTGTTTTTATATACTTACTCCCTTATTTTATTTATTTATATTTTATTTTGTTGTGTGTTGGGTGTTTTCATGTTATATCATTGCACATAGTTTTTAATTAGGTTATTGCGCATATCCATCCATCCCTGTGTGTTGGTTACAAATTTAATAGTCTTCTTTTTGCAAGACGTTATGAGGGTTGCCTCGGTCTGTTTCTCATTCGAGTCTTTCAAATTTATCAGCTTAAACGTAATTCGACTCGATCGTATCAATTCAGATCAAGCTCTGAGGTGAACATGATTTGGGGTGTTACAATACTCATATAAAATTATTAATCCAAGTAAGAAATATGTTTCACATATATTAGAGATACAAAAAGGCAAAGATAAGGCATTCTCAAATTGTTCATCGCCAATAAGAAATTCTCAAATTGTTCATGATTAATAAATCTTCTACTTGGATAAATCATTGATCCAAACTACAGCTCCGGTATTGCCTGGTCGCCGGCGACGTCGATGACAAATCGGTACCGGACGTCGTTCTTGGCGAGCCGGCCGAGGGCCGTGTTGATGTATTCCGGCTTGATCACCTCAACGTCACAAGTAATGCCATGTTTGGCGCATACATTCAGCATCTCTTGCGTCTCCTTCATCCCTCCGATCATGCTCCCACTCACCACCCTGTTGCCTACAACATACAACAAACTCAATATTCACTACCATATCAACGAGCTGTTTATTGAATATCAAAATTTATAAGTTTGGCACTAAGTTTATGCATTATATAGTTAGAATGTGATTTACACAAGTGAATGTGGGTCTGTAAATCAACATTAACATAGTAGTGAACCTATTCTTTGAGGTGTGAAGCTATTTACACCAAACTTATACAATTGACACCCTCCTCTACAAAAACACAGTCGTAATCACAATTCACGGCTGTGTCACAACTCACATTGGCGAAAAAAGAAAAAAGAAGAAGAAGAGGATGAGGAGGCGTCTTCACATAAATTATATCCACATAAAATTACATTTTAACTCATAAACATGTACAATCTAAATTTACTAATAAATTTATAACTATAAATTCGCTAGCAGTAATAAATTTAAAGTGAAATATTATTCATGTTCTAATTAAACCTACTTTAACAAGATAAATCAAATTGAAAGTTTAACTAACCCTCCTTAGAGTTTTTCAGTGATGATGAAAAGCTTACCAAATATGAGAGGAAAAGAGGGCAGCTCCACTGGCTTCTCCGGGGCCCCAACAAAGGCTAGGGTCCCCCTCACCTTGAGAAGGTCCAAGATGGGGCCCACAGTATGCGGGGCCGACACTGTGTCGATTATAAAGTCCAACGTCCTCGCCCCGGCCTGAAAAATATTTATGATCAATTTAATTAGACATCTCAAATTAGTACTCTTGATCTGATAGACTCGTCGTTTTTAGAACTTTAATTTTGCTAAATGAAATCTTATAATCAATTACAATACTAAATTGATTTTCGAGTGAAGCCCATGATGAAAAACACTAAATTGAGATGATTTCATAATTGATTTTATTTAATTTCCCAAGTCAAACAATAAATAATTCCGGTTAGATTAGTTTTATTTAATTTCCCAAATTAATAACTCAAAATTGTGAATCTATTTAGTTTTATATACTATGAGTAGTTTTACTACGTGCTTACGTACTTAACATAGCAATCAATGTTTTTTTCTTACTAAAACCAATCAATGTTGATATATAATGAATAAGATGATCAATTCAATGCACCTGCATCTGTTTAGGGTCTTTGCTAACGATGAATGCATCGGCACCAAGATGCTCCCTGGCTGCGGTCTCCTTGGCCGGAGAAGTGCTGATGACCGTGACATGCAGACCAAATGCCTTGCCGAACTTGACGGCGACGTGGCCTAGGCCGCCGAGGCCGACGACGCCGAGCTTCTTGCCGGGCTGAATCATGTTGTGCTGCTTCATGGGGCTGTAGACGGTGATTCCAGCGCACAGCAGGGGCGCCGCGGCGTCCAAGGGCAAGTTCTCCGGCACATGCACCACATACCTGCCCACATTGAAGCAAGGTGGTCACCACCATGTTTACGCTTAGTTAATCATTCAAAGTACCCAGTTTCTTGTTTTACCAATTTAATAATCTTATCACTTATGATTTACATTAATTATTCATCAAGTACTGTAGCCATTGGCATAATTAGTATCCAACTTGTTGCTAGAAATTCATAGGGAAAATTTTCATATTTTCATGACTTTACATGTTCAGAATGAACACTATTCATGGTTTTGATATGTGGTTAAAATTCAATAAAATCTACAGGTGAGTTAAGCTTTTCATTACTAGTTTTCCTCATATTGGTCCTATAGGTCACATGAACATAATAGATCTGAGATCACATATAAATTTCAAATAAAAATCATACCATACTTTTAATTCCTAAAAAAAGAGGTGGGTAAAAGTGTGATGTGTTTTTTGTTACTAAAATAAAAAAAGTGTCTGTAGACTGTATTCACAATTTTTTTTAAAAAAAGAAAGGGGTATTGGAAAAGCAGTGTCTTTATGGAAGAATATGCATCAAAAGTTGGGGGGAAAAATTAAAAAATTAAAGATAACCTTTTGTGGGCCACAAGCATCTTGGAGTAACCACCATAGGTAATGCTACCATCCCAAAAAATCCCATTGTACGTGAACTGCACATTGCTACAATAATTCTCTTCTGAGTTATTGCAATGCTCACAGTCCAAGCATGATGCTGCTAAACACCCCACCCCCACTGGATCTCCCACTTTGAACTCTCTCACGTCTGATCCCACCTCTGCTATCACTCCTGTAATCTCATGCCTTCAACAATCAATTGAATTCATTAGTTCTTTGATCTAAAATATATACATGGTTGGTTATTATAAAGAAAGGAAACTAAACATGTGAAGATGAGATGTTTAAGATTTGGAGTAATACCCAGGAACCAGAGGGTACATGGAGATACCCCAGTCATTGTTGATATAGTGAAGATCTGTGTGGCACATTCCACAATATAGGATCTTGATCACAACATCATCTTGCCCAGTTGCTCTAATCATACATCAGAAACTCCAAACTTTAGTATAGTAAGAATAGATCAATTGGAAGAAGAGAGGTGGTAAGATTGATCTCTCATTTGTTCAACTGTTCAAGTACAGTTTGATATAGTTACCTTCTTTTGAAGACAAAAGGAGTGACCTTCCCTCCCTGTTCAAGGCAAGCCCAGCCCTCCACAGTCTGAGTGTGGTTGGGAGTAGTCTCGGTCATCTTCCTCTCTTGGCAACACAAGCACCTCTGGCTATGATCACTACCTCTCTTTTAATGGAGGGCACTACTTTTTTGCTCAGTGGTAGCTCCTCTACTCCCTTTACCCTTTTATAAATGCATGCCAAGCTAAGGTTGTCACTGGTTGTGATTCCAATTAATATTGGCGGGGCGAGCTTTCCTTCCTGGCCTTCTTCGTAACATTTACAAAGCAACTGTCCATTTGAAGAAGTCTACACATTGATCGAGTTTACGATAGAAATACCAAGTTTGATTCTCTTGTTAATTGCCTAGTTGTAGACTTTTTGGACATGACGAAGTTTCCTAACATAAATTTTATGAATTGACATTCTAATAGCGTCTTTGGTTCCTTATTTCACACTTGCAATGGAAGACGCAACGAATTTTTGAAGAAGTTTACATGGGTCTTTATAATATAGAGTTCATGCAGGTTGACTAGCTAGTAAGTGCAAAGTTCTGAGGTCATTTCTTAAACCACTAATTGGCTTATCTTAGCTTGATAAAATGGTGTGTATTATTATACTAGCTCAAATTAATAGACGTTTCAATTAGTGCCAAATTTTCAAGCAAGTACCAAAATGATAAATCTAAGAATATAGAACACAATGAATTAAGTTTGATGACAGCATGTTAAGTAGGTGGGGAGTTGAAACAAATTTAATGTTGTTGGTTGGCTCCATGAGACTGCAAGTACATAGCCCATTCATTAGCCCAGCATACATGACATAATTTCATTGTCAACATATTCCAGGTTTATTTAATAAGCAGTTGGTTAATTATATATGTTTCTTACCGAAGTCCTATTATATCATTACCTAAATTTAACTGGTAATTATTATTAATCTTATCATTGACATTTTTCTTCAAGATTAAGAAGTGTACTTATATTCTGTGGTAGGCCGAGGAGTAACAGTATTATTCAAAGGTCAAAGTCATCACTTGTCAAGTACTCAAATCAGGATTCCATGGAAACTTTCACATAGACATACATGAGTTGACTTTATAATATGCAATGCCTTACATCTCAAGATTAATGTTCGTTGGAAAAGAAGAAGATTAATAAAACTAGAACTTCATTAGAATTCCTTTCAAAGAATAGTAGAAAGTCATGCATGCAAAATCGTTCTTCTCGTGTTGATATAATAATGTATTTTCTCATTGGATATATGAAGTCATGGTCTATAGAGATGGGAAATTCTTCTCGTTCATATTGCATAGATACAAAATATGGTGTGTTTTATTATGGCCGGTTGAAGACTTGAAGCCATGATTATAGATGTTAGAAAATCAATGTCCTCTTTCATCTCGTGTTGATGATGTGTATATCGAATTCGATGGAAGGCAAGGTTCTAAAAACGCCCAATTTGCATACACTTGTCGAATCCTTAGTAGACTTGATCAAAACTTTTGGGAGCAAAATTTAGAGGGGAAGTGTGTTTGCAATTTTATGTGGAGATGGAAACGGCCCGGCCCAATAAACATAGTCTGCTGGTCCATGGACCAAACGTACATGAGGCCCAGGGAGATTGGATCAGTCATGTACCATTTGGGCTAAAATTAATGAAGTAGTCCATCTCGTTTGAATATGGAGATTTTACAATTTCTTGATCAAGTAATTAAATGGAGAATGCATCACTGTAAATATTATTGTTCAAAGGTAATAGATTTATAAGTAAAACATTTGGAGAAAAGTAGACAGATAATAAGTGCGTTAACTAATTAAAATGTGCATAAAATAAAACAGCAATATTCTTATATAGTGTCATTATTATAAAACTCTAATATTTTACTAAACTATCATGGTATCGCCTCTTAATTTACTATAAATATTTAACCTTTTGCTTTGAGTCGAGTTAAATCGAAGCAAAAATCGAACATAAATATGAGCAGTACCCTTACTCAATCCTACAACAAATTTGTTCCCTTTCTTCCATTAACAGCTTACCAACGGACCTTTTTTGCTCCTTCCCAGCTCACGTAACCCCGCCAAAGTTGTTGGACATACCCCAATTCCCAAACCGCATCAACAAAGGGCAGATTAGTCTCAGAGCAAGAACAGTTAAGCACTACAAAAACTTCTAATCTAAGTCACTCACACCTCTCTTGCACTTCACCTGCCTGTAACTGCTTCTAGCTAAGACATGCATATAAAACCCAATCTTTTCTACTTCCCCAAAAACCCATCACCACCAGTACTTCAACACCTTTTTCTTTGATCTTGTGCAACTTCTGATCTTGTTCCCTCAATTTTTGTCTCTTATTTTGCTTTCAAGGTAAAGGGGGATGAGTTCACTGAGGGGCCTCATGGAGAGACTACGGCCTTTGGTTGGGGAGAAATGCTGGGATTATTGTGTGTTTTGGGGCCTTAGTGAGGATCAGAGGTAGATTCCATATATGATGATTTAATTGTTTGCATTAATATATCTGATCATTATTCCAATGCTTTTCCTTTCTTTGAATTTGTGTGTTACTGAATTGAGCTATGATCATGGTGATGATCAGGTGCATTGAGTTTGTTAGTTGCTGTTGTGGTGGGGCTGATGGGGATCATCAAAGGCTAGGGGAGCAGTTCTTCCCCGTTTGCCCTGTTCTACCTTGCAGAGACATCGTGTATCAACACCCAAGAACAAATGCTTGTGAAGCACTCGAGAAACTACCATCCTCCATTCCCATGGACTCCGGGTGCTTCTCCTTTTCTCACCTCAAATATCCATCTCTAAACTAATGTTAACAACATACCACAATTCTTTTGTTTTTTTTTAAAGCAGGAACCACACTCAGACTCTCTTATCAAGCCAACCCAGATGGATATTCATCCCCACCATGTCAGATTCTGAAGTGGGTACTTCATGCTTAATGATATTTGTCTTCCTTCTTATGATACAATTAAGAACATGCCAGGTTTTGCTTGCTTAGGTGCAGGAAACATTGACAACAATGGTGCTCATCCCAGTGGCCGGAGGCTTGGTGGAGCTCTACGTTAATAAGCATGTACTGTTAATATTGCAACAAGAACAAAGATAGTTGCATAGAATCTGCCTATTTATTTGGCATGCTTTCTAGGCCTGCACAGTTTTATGCTAATTATATATATCTTACTCCAAGATTAGTCATCTTTGCGTGTCTGCTTCGTCAGGATTCAATAAACTGCTAAATAAACAAATTTTAAAAAGAATATTGCTTGCTAGGGGAAAAGTTTAAATTTACCTAATTATCTTTTTTATGTCACGTTGATAAAAATAGGTTAATGAAGATGGGAAGATAGTAGAGTTTGTCATGGCTCAATGCAACATAAGGGCCATCCAATTCCACGGGCAGACGTCAAATGCAATTGGGTCATCCATGAATGAGGAGATCTTCCTCCCAAGCGACCACTCTCTCAAGTCCAATGGCCACTTCCGGCAATGGGTACCACCTCCGGGCATGGACAATCAACCTCTTCCTGCACCATGGGAGCAGCACTTGCAAAACCAACCATCTCCTAGCTCACAATTTGGCCTGCTCAACCATGACTTCACAGAGGCCAATGCAGCTCATGTGCAACACTCACTTAGGAGCAGTGATCAATCACTAGCAGACTCTGTGGTCTTGTCTGCGGGGCTTGGTTGTGATCAAGAGGGGATCAAGCATGGTGCCTGTGAAGACGGCTCAGGCTCCGTCTACAGCGATCAGATCATCGATGAGGATGACGAGGACGAGTGTGCCAAGGGCTCCGGCAGGTCGTGCCGGGGCCAAAAGGGCGCCAAGAATCTTTTGGCTGAGAGGAGGAGAAGGAAGAAGCTCAATGATAGGCTCTATCAATTAAGGTCTTTGGTTCCAATAATCTCCAAGGTAATTAAGCTAGTCATAGCTTTTAACTAGTATCGATCATCATCATGTACATCTTGTTTTAGCTAGTTCTAATATTAGAACTGATTAGATATGCATCATGATGATTTACGGTGTTATGATACAATGATTTTGGGAGTTATTCTGATGTTGGGAATGACGATTTTTCATTCTTTTCGTCATAGCTTCGAACACTAAATCAACATGTTTATTTGGTGATTATTCGATTAGATGGATCGGGCTTCTATACTTATAGACGCAATTGCTTACATTAAGAAACTAGAGGAGCAATCAAAGAGCTTGAGAGATGAGCTTGAGGATACACCAGATCAAGAAGATGGGAATAACAACAATGGAAACGGTGAAAACAATGGAAACAACGAGAAACCGACCACCGTTGATCATGGAACCAACTGTGGTGCAATTGCTGATAAAGAATTAGAAGCTCCAAAGCAAAATGCTGGCTCACCTTGTCTCGATGACAAGGAGAACCACATGGAGGTGAGTCCAGCTAGTTCTATGATGTTCTACATTAGAAATATTCACATTGAAAACTAGAGATTGATGATGCATGTTTCTTTTTTTCTTGAAGCCACAAGTGGAAGTAATCCCTGTTGGGAAGGAGTTCTTCCTCAAAGTCCTGTGTGAGGACAAGCCAAGGGGGTTTGTGAGGCTAATGGAGGCCATTCATGCCCTGGGATTGGAAGTGACAAATGTGAATGTCACCACTTACAGTAGCCTTGCTTTGAATGTCTTCAAAGTGCAGGTAAATTTGATATTTCTACATGAGCTATTTTTACTTCTTTTCGGCCTTGATTTAATGCAAAAGCAATCAACTAGTAACATTAAATCTTATATTTCTACCCTAAACTCTAAACTGTAAACATAAAATCCATATTGCCGATCTCAGCTTAGGTTAAACAGATACCTAAACAGGTTTTTATCATCAACTAATTAAGTTGAATTAGTATTTACCATCTGGGGATGATGCCGCCAATCCTAATCATAGATAAGATATATATCTCTATAATGAGAATTATTTAAGTAACTGAAATAATTTTATTAACATATTATATATGTTGTTTTTTCAGAAAAGAGAGAGTGAAGTTGTTCAAGCAGAACAAGTGAAGGAGTCATTGCTAGAAGTTACCAGGTGTCATGCTGGGACATGGCTAGACAATATTGAAAGGGAAGATCATGAAAATGGCCAGCAGCAGCATCACATGCATCACCATCTTTGCGACCAAACCTTGTAGAGCTCATCAAGCTCTCTCTGATCCTTTCAAGACTTGGACTCTTCGTCCTCTTACGTCATCGTCATCACTTTAGAACGTTTCCATGCCTTTTTTTAGTCTACCAGAGTTTACAATAACGCTTTCTTTTGTTGAACAAGCAAATAAATTTGACAATAATATCTCGACGAATGTTCACACATGAGATCAGATGTTGGTATACGTTGCTTGTATGTGCATGTTGTGGTTAGGTAATTCATCAGAATATTAAAATTGGGAGCTTACTTCAATGTGGAAGGTATATATGTGCCTTTTCATCTTCAACACAGAAACCTTTTAACTTCTAGAGCAATTTATGGACTTGATTGGTGAAGGGTTCAAAAAGAAGAATGGTGTAAACGTCAGTCTGTGACTCGATCTTTCAGTTCCAGAATAAAAGGTACTACAACAAGAGGTACATTTCCATCCCTCCCCCTTTTCTTCTACCTTGAAGGAACCTTATTAAATATTGGTGGCTATTATAAAATATTGCAAGCAAATTTCCCTTGTGATTATAAGACACAAGATAATTTTTTTGTTTTCAAGATGGAAATAGGAGTTCACTTTTTTTTCAAGGAAGACATAAGATTTAATAAAAGAAAAGAAGATTACAAAATCAGAGTCAAGCAAAAGAAGCGTACAGATGAACATATTATACGCCGAAGACGTAGCTAACATATTATCTTGCAGATTGAGTTGGCGAGGGAGCCAAACCACTTTGACACTAAACTTTTACATAGACGACGTAATCTATCAAACCAAGGCAAAAGGGATATATCAAAACACTTCCATAAGTACTGTGTCTACCACTTGAAATATATTATAAACTAATGGTCTAACCAAATAGAACTTTAAAGAATAAGAAAATATTGGAGTTCTTTTTTAAGGAGATCATTTAGTTAATTTTTTTTACAAGCAACTTTTACTTATACAAAATTTATCAAATAAACCAATACATGGGATTTAAGAAGATAACTCCATAACAGCATAATATCCAATCAGAACCGGCAATGAGACTAGAGTGCCAAAGATTACCCTGAAAAAAATTAAATGTGCGATGAGAATTATATGTGTAGCAGTAGAGAAACATCAAAGTTTTTAGTGCTCTCATGATAAAAGAATGTATTCTTTACAATATATACTTATTTGATTAAAGAATATTTATACTTTAGAATATACACTTGAAGACATTAGAATATATATATGTTTGATTAAATGAAGAAAATATAATTACGAATTTTACTTACGCTGTGCTTATAACTTCCGCGTGTAGGCCATAGTCCCTTGCATAAATGAAGCATGTAATTGCCTGTGGCAAAGCCGCCTAATAATTCATCAATGGAAAAAAACAAAACATTCATTAATTTTGTGTTATTCTAAATAATACCCAATATAATAGGCTTGTAAAATAGCAATATAATTCAGAAGCAAAGTGTTTAGATGACAAAATGGCAAACGTTCTTAGGTTTTTTGTTCAATGATATGTTTAATTAAGCATATAAACTTGTTTGATCACCTGAATCACAGCGACTCGAAAGACGCTCCCACGCAGGCCAACGGCGAAGGAAGAGATGGCCATGGCAGCCGGGCCCCCGATAAATCTCAACAACATGCCCATGATTGTCAATCCCGGACCACAAGCTATCATCTTTTTCTGAAGTGCCATAAACAAACCTGAAGAAATAGTGTTATATTTACGAAATTATCATGAGTTCCATAGATTAAGGAGTCCACATATATTAAACTATATATTGAATAGTTAATTTACAATGCAACAAAACTGGAAATTCCTACCCAAACTAAACATGGACGTCCCAGCCCCGGCTTTGGACATAATCAGTATAGAGTCCTCCATAATTCCAGGCATCTCAAAATGAGACCTGCTTCCAATGCACAAAATCGTTAAAGTCGATGCTCATGAGCAGGAAATAGATTTTTTAATTGATGCAATGTGTTTGAAAATTATTGAATAATTTACTCTCTTTAAGCAGCTTTTAGGATAAGTGATTATTCAATAACACCAAAAATAAAAATAAAAATACCCGTTTGAAATGGCGGCCCAAGCAAGACCAACAAGGCTAGCATAAGAGTTGGGATTACAGGCCAACTTGAGCAGCACTGCCTTCATTAGTGATCCAAAAGAAGGCCTACTTCTAACATTGCTAACATTTTGGTCTGCAGACTCCAAATCGTCGGTAGCTTGTGATGATCCCTGATCTGTAGCTTCATTAGGCAATGTTACTGGTGGTTGCCCTCCTCCCTCAGACTCAGACGGTGCCACCATCATATCACCTCTTGTCTTCCTAAACTCCAACACAAAGAGAAGAAGAGTAAACCATATGATGCCTTGCACAACAAAGGCTTGAACCACCAAATCTTGTGCCATGGCCCCATACATGGACCTAAGCAAGGGCACCCCCACCACCAAAGTGTTGGACAATGTGGCCAAGGAGAAGTTGGTGATGCACCAATCATAGTTGGGCCCCTTGCCCCCGCGACACCGGACCCAAACGATCAATACTAGGATGATGATGACCTTCGATATGGCGTCGCCGGCGATGAACCGGAGGTTCATCTTGAATGGATTAGCCTTAGCAATGAACTCAAATGTGAAGAGGGGGAGGGTGAAGAAGGTGACAAACCGGTCCACCGCTAAACATTGGTCAGGAGTGAAGACGTGCCACCATCTAACCGAGCCGTACCCCAGGCCAAGAGCTACATACATGGGAACCATGGCAGCCACCACATTGTAAACATCTCCCCACCCTATCATTTTCTGGCAGGCAAATCTCACCCGCAATGCTCAATTGCTATTCAAAGCTTTAAGCAATATGTTTTGAGCTAGCAATGTATTTGCTAAGTCTCTTTTTATATGTGTACAAACGCAATGCTATGTATCATCAACATGCGTATAGTGAAGTGGGAATCTCCCTGGTACTTTCTGGTTTCCCACGTAAAATTTAAAAGTAAAAATGTGTTGCATGTTTATAATGATGTCCAACTCTTATTTCAACTAATTTTATAGAGTTTAACATGAGCACCGACCAATAGTTTGAAAATATTAATGTGAAACTGAATGGTTTCGGCCAACTTTGCCATTTTAGTACGGAACCCAAGAATATGTTTTGCTTCGAAGTAATTCTTTTGTAGTTTTGTAAAGCAAAAAAATTGGTCATGCATGATACGTTCCCTTGTGCAGAAGATCAATATTCTACGTGCATGACTTAATATATACCTACATATAATTAAAGACGGGAAGTTGAACTATTTATTTTAATTAATTAAGAGTTTCAAGATCATCGCATGTCATTGCTTACGTACATCACTTTTCTTCCGATTTTGCTAGAGATCAGTTTATATTACTGTTGTACTACCCTATGAAATACTGCTAGTTCAATATTGCGAAGAGCTCATTTCGGTGTTGATCATCATGTGAACTCAAGTTGTAGATTTATTAGCGAGATTATTTATGGGTCCTTCGATTATTTTAGATAGCCCTTTTATTTTTGGAGTTTATTGAATATTTATGACGTTTTAATTACATTAGGCCAAGCATATTAACGTAAGATTAATTGGTGATTAAATTGTTTATCAATTGTTTTGCAATTATATATATATATATATATATATATATATATATATATATATATATATATGAGAGCCGATTTCCTGCGCCAGAGGTAGGAAATCGGCTCTCTGCGCCACAATTTTCTGGGCCGTCCGATTAGAAGGACTGCCCAGATGTATGGGTTTTTTTAAAAAAAATTAAAATTTGATCTGGACCGTCCGATTTCATGGACGGTCCAGATCATCAAGCCCGCCAGCCCGCCCCAACGGCCGGCCGCCCAGCCTCGCCGCGACTGTCGCCCGCCCCGACGGCCGCCCGCCGCGACTGTCGCCCGCCGCGACTGCCGCCCGCCCCTGACGGCCGCCCGCCGTGACTGTCGCTCGGCCCGACGGCCGCCCGCCTAGCCCCTCCGCCCCGCCTCGCCCACCCCGTCTTGCCGCTACGGCCGCCCGCCCAGCCCCTTCGCCCCGCCTCACCGCGACTGCCGCCCGCCCAGCCCCTCTGCCCACCTCGCCCCTCCCCCCTGTCCCTGCCCCGCCCTCTCCCTCCCCCTCTGCCCTTGCCCCCCGCCCCCTACCGCGATGGTCGCCCCACCCTGCCCCCTCGCCCCTCTGCCCGTCTCGCCCGCCCCCTCCTCCTCTGCCCTTGCCTGCCCCCGCCGCGACGCCCGCCCCTCCTCCTCTGCCCTTGCCCACCCCCGCCGCGACGCCCCGCCCCCTCCTCCTCTGCCCTTGCCCGCCCCCGCCACGACGGCCGCCCGCCCGCCCCCGCTGCGACAGCCGTCCCGCCCCGCCCCCGCCTCCTCTGCCCTTGCCCTGCCCCCGCCGTGACGGCCGCCCGCCCCACCCCTCCCCCTCTGCCCCTGCCCCGCCCCCGCAGCCGCCCTCCTAGCTCTCGGCCCCTCCGCCCCTCCTCTACCCACCCTCGCCCGCCCCCCCCCACCCCGGGCCGGCCGGCTGCGGCTGGCACCCGGCCGCTGGCGGTGAAGTGGGTGGGTGAGTATTTGTTTTTTAATCAAATCTGGGCCGTCCAATCAACATGGACGGCCCAGATTGAAATGTGAGACAGGATAGTATTTCCTGCCCTTTGTGCAGTATATATATATATATATATATATATATATATATATATATATATATATAGGTTTTGCTTGGAGGGGGTAATTTTAGGAGATCTCGTTAATTCTTATCTTTGTCATGCATTCATGTTTGTTTCATTGTTTCCGGTGGAATTCATGAGTGCTGAATTTTCTTACGACTAGACACTACATGAATCAAGTTTGGGCTTTAATACTCCTTTAATGTATGTATTTTTCAAGATTATGAAATGGTCTAAATTAAATGGAAGTGGCTGAGGTGATCATTATAATTTTAAATAGAATTTAAAATGATGGATCAACAATACCGAGGCTAGCCATCAACTTTGACAAACCAGATGATGAATAATTATACACACCATCCACCCCTCCACTTCCAAGTGCATGGCAAGTGGTGTTCAATCTTTTGATTTAATTTATCAGATCATCAGTTAATTGTTTCTCTGGGAAGATTGGTTTCCTTAGCAACTGGTTTTGATTTAATTTATTTACATTCAATTGGCTATGAATTAACTAGCACTTGGTGATCACATCACACACAGGTTAATGGATCAACTACTTATTGCAATGAATTAGAAACTCCCTTTCTTAAATATTAGACACCATTATACTTGCTAATCGTTAATGGTATATCTCTCGACGTCTTACTTTCATAATTATGTATCAATGTGGTTTCAATATTCTAAAGGATTGAAAGGAAGGCATGCATGCTAATTCTTTTGGGACCGGATAGCCCACTGTATTAGTAAATACATTGATGTACAGCAAAAATTTGGAATCCATAAATGATAAGTGTAAATAGTGAATAGAGTTTAGTCGGTTGTAAGTTAAGATAAAAGTAATTAATAATTAATGACTATTTGCAGAAATGATTAAAAAATTAATAAAGTTAAACTTATCTCCTTCCGGCGTCTCTCTAACATAATCCTTCTCTCTGAGTAAACTCTCTCTAAAAAACATGCTCTGGTCAACTCTCACGGCAACGTAAATCTCCTGGAAATTCTTGTCGCTGCCAATCCAAGCCGATGTCATCATGCTCCATCATGTATTTACGGTGGAAACTGGCCGAATCTTGTCCATCAAATGCTTGTAGCCCATAGTTTGAACCACATTGTGCTCCACCATCGCATATATTTGTTTTTATTTGAAATGGTTTGTGTTGAGCTTTATATATAATATAAAGGTTCATTCACACTGGATTTTTTCTTACCAAACATCAACAAAAGAATTTACAACCACCTGTTAAGGTTCCTCTGGTTGTGAGGAGAAGGTGGAAACAAAGGCGAAGGGCCTTCAATGTTTTTTGAAAGTTAATCTGGGGCCGTTCCATCATAGAAAACGTAACCAAATTTTCACAAGCGCCGTTGTCGCCGCCGGCAGTGGAGTAGGAAGGCCAGAGAACAGAAGTGAATTCGATTTCTCTTCCCCTTTCACCTAACATTCTTTTAAATAAATTCTACTAGGATTGAAGAGCTTTTAGCTAGGTCTTAAGCCTGCCAAATTGGAATGTTGGTCTCATTTTAACAAATGCCAGGCAAGATGTGACACCAAGTGTGACCTGTACCATGGATAAGTTTTAATTTTATATATAATTTTTTATTAAATAATAAGATAGACTATAATAATTTAATTTCTTAGATATTGAATCTGATTTACTTTAAATATAGATCATAATTGATTGAAAAGATGAACTATAATAATTTAATTTTTATTGCATTTTTTTAAAGCAAGTAGACTTGATCTTTTTAGTAAGAAATAGAAATAGAGAAAATGCAAGTTTGAACTTGTGACCCTACGTAACGAAAGATCTACTTTTATTAATTTTTTTATAAAATATTAGAAATGAAGGTTATTAGCGTTGGGATCCGTGACCCTTTGCAAGGTTTTTTATTATTATCTTTTATTTTTACTGAATTTTGATTAATTAATTTTTTTATTTTTAATCATGAGTTCCTCTTTATATAAATAAGATGAGAACCTTTTTTTATAAATAAGAGTAGATAAAGGTGACTATCTTGACTGTATCTTGGGTGGAATCCCTGGGCACCGGGACCTCTCCACTCTGGTCGAATGGCTTGTGTGGAAATTTGATTGGCAAGTTTGGTCCTCCCAGAGTTGGAGCTTGTTCTGAGAAAATTAGAAGTGATGGATGATCAATGTTCCTAGATGCAGTGTATTTGGCAAATACTGCCGGCTTTCTGGACATACAAGTGAGAGCTCTTGCTTCGTTATGGTAACTGTTGCCCTTTCTAGGATGGCCCATGAAGGGAGATTTTAACGGTGGTGCCATGAGAACTGTTGAGGTTTTGAGTATCTATGGAAGTGATGATTTCACTGAGAGTGAATCAGAACTGCTTTCCAGTGAATGCGGTGAGCTTAAGGTGCATTTCGTAGAGGAGATGGATGAGAAAGTGCTTTCCAAAAGAATTTTGAGCTTGAGCAAGGCTAATCGAGTGAAGTGCTTTGGAACTTTGTATGTCTGTCGAGTTGTCCGGACTTCAGCCCAGCATTCATGCATATAAGTCTCTTATCGCGTGTCTTCTTAGGAATGGCCATTTGAAACGTGCACTTGCAATATTTTCAAAATTGGAAGGGAAAGGGCTAGCTTCTGGTCATACTTTCAGTTTCATTTTGAAGTCAGTGGCACTTGTTCAAGGTTTTGATTCTGCGATGAATCTTTTTGTGAAATGGGAATGGACAGGTCTTGCAATGATGATAAGTTATACCTCGTGTTTATCTTAACAAATTTATACAGATCTTCTCCTCACTAATTTTAGTAGACCTTGTCCTCGTCATTATCTTAACAAATTGTAACTATATTATATAGTTTTCCTCATAATTCTTGTAATTAATTCCTTGATATATACTCTATTTATATATGAATAGAAAAATCTCTCGTAAGGAGAGTTTATTTATTTCATGGCATTGGAGCTTTCATCTCTCAATCTAATAGCCTCACCTATTGACTCTACTTCCACTATTGGATTTATGTTCTTAATTTCCTAGCGTGGATATTGGCACGAATTGATTGAAACTTTAGCATGAGCTCATGAGCGTACACCTTTAACCAATTTGATTCGTGTCCTATGGTTGCTCACACCAAACTGTAGTATGGAATCATCCCCAAAGTTTTCAATATTTTGGAATAGAAAGACTTTGGTAGGAAAAATTTCCTATTCTTTGTATTACTTTTACTATTATTAATATTAATTTAAGTATTTTAAAAGAATTGAACAAGGAGCAGTATGAAATGAAAATCTCATATACGGTTCTGACCTTATGATAGGGCAACCGACGACCGAAGCCCCAGTGAACAACGGCCGTAACTATAACGGTCCTAAGGTACTTAATTCCTTCTACTCCTATCAACTTTCCTATGGTAAAATATATTTTTGAAGACATCTATCTCTCTTAAACTTACGAGATAAAATTTTATTCTTTGAAAAGCCCAACTCCTCCTTGTCATGCGCACTCATCGTCTTTTGGGATTGCTCAATGGTACTTTCCTGAAGTCCACACATCCTATTGAAGATGTCAATAAATGGGTACGCCTTAATCAAATGGTCCTTGGCTGGTTGTTGTAGTCACTCTCTCCACAAGTTCTTTCTCAAGTGGTTGACAAACCCACTTCTCAAGCTACTTGGGCTGTTCTTGAGACCTCTTATGGTCTACGATCTAGAGCTCGTATACAGCAATTGAAGTCTGAACTTCAAAGCTTTCGAAAGGGTACTTCCTCCATTCCTGATTTTATTGATTATGCCAATTTCGAAATGGTACTTCCTCCATTCCTGATTTTATTGATTATGCCAAGTCTATTGCTTTAGTATTGGCTAGTGCCAGGAAAACTATTGACGATTACAATCTTTTGCTCTGTCTGTTATGAGGATTGGGATCCGAGTTTGATCCCATCGTTGCTACAATCAATTCCAGGGTCGAGCCTCATACCTTTGATGAGGCTTATAGTCTCCTTCTTGATTATAAATTGCGCCTCTCATCCTCATCTCCCACAACACCTATTATGGCCTTCTCCGTTGTTCCCTTGCCCGCCCCTAACCCTATTGGTGCTCCTATTTCTGGACAGGTATCTTCCCAGACTTTTGGCAACCGCACCTCTGGTGGTTGTTCTTCTCGTGGCGGTAATTGTGGTCATATATTTGTTAGCCGTGAACGTGGGCATTCCTCCCATTGGCCCCCTTCTTCTGCCCATGTCGTCTGTCATCACATCCTTATCATAAGGGTAACACTTGCTAGGTACCTGAAGATGTGGTGAATTTTGCTAAAGCTCTTAATGCTATGAGTATATCCAATCCCTTTGATCCAAATTGGTATCTTGACACCGGTGCAACACACTCTATGACACCCTTGGCTGATGAAGTCTCCGGTAAGACCCCTTACACCGGAACAGATCATATTATGGTTGGTAATAGTATTGGCCTCCCCATATCTTATAATGGTTATATTTCTTTACCCTTATGTAGTAGAACTCATGTATCATGCAAAGCCTTACATATTCCACAATTAAGCAAACGTCTTTTATCTGTTGTTTGAATTACTTGTGCTAATGATTGCTATTTTGTATTCACTTCTGGTTATGCCATCAAGGAAAGCAAGACAGAGAAGTTATTCCACAAAGGAAAGATTGATGATCGATCTTTATCCACTGCCGGCATCTTTCAATAAGGTTAATTTTACAGCAAATAAAGTGTCAGGTGATATCTGGCACTTGCGTCTTGGCCATCCTTCTCTCAAGGTTCTCCACCAACTACGATTAATCTTGGGCTCTTCACCATTATCAATTGCACCTTGTTTTAGTTGGTCAATTAGGCAAGAGTCATCGTCTGCCCTTCTTTTCAAAGGAGTCTCGATCGACTACTCCTTTAAATGTTGTGCATTGTGATGTTTGAGGACTAGTTCCTACATCATCTTTAGATAGTTTTCATTTTTACTTGATCTTAATTAATGACTTTAGTAGATTTTGCTAGTGTTATCCATTATGTCGGAAATCTGTTGTTATTAATATCTTTCCTGTATTTATTAATATGGGGGAAAATTTATGTCGCTCTAAAATTAAATGCATTCAAAGTGATGTCAGTGGTGAATTTGTTGGTCACATCTTAAAAATATCTCTTTGCTAAGAATGGTATTATTCATCGTTTATTCTTTCCCTAGGACGCCCGAGCAAAATGACATGGCCGAAAGGAAACATCGTCAAATTATTGAAACTGACTTAACCTTATTATCGCATGATTCTTTAGATCAAAAGTTTTGGAATTATGCCTTCTCTACGGCTATGTATCTGATCAATCGTCTACCCACTCCTCTACTACACATTACATCACCATATGAGGTACTTCTTTGCTCTACTCAAGATTATTAGTTCTTGCGCACATTCGGATCCGTATGTTACCCTTGTCTTATTCCTTTTAGTCAGACGAAACTTTAATACAAGAGTCGTTAATGCATTTTCATCGGGTATAGTCCTTCACATAAAGGGTATAGATATTATGATCCTTCTACTGGAAAAATTTTGATCTCACGCTATGTGATTTTTCATGAATCTGTATTCCTTACCTTACTAAACTCAAGTCCCCCCTCATCTCCACCTATGTTTATCAAACGACCCTTCCCAAAGCTGTCGAATATGTCCTCCCCCTCCTCTATTTCTTCCTCTGCCCAAGCTCATTCCCCTCTCACCTCTATGCCCTCTCTAATCTGCCCTGCCACTTGGTTCCTCTTGTCCCTCCCCAGCCCACCCCCTTTGCCCTACCTGATACCTCAATACCTTTCCCTCCATCGCCATCCATTGTCTCCTCCCCAATTAGATGTTCTGGCCCTCACTCTTCTCCCTCTACATCCATCATTTCCTCACAACCTACTATTAAGACCCATCCTATGATAGCCCATAGCCAAGATGAGACTCATAAGCCCAAAGTACTTTTTCCAACCGCTACCCTATTCCCTCTTGTTATTTCCATTGTCATTTCAAAGGGTTGGGTCCTTGGGCAACTTGATGCTAAGAATGCCTTTCTACACGGTGATCTTAAGGAGACGGTATTTATGGAGCAACTTCAGGGGTTTATTGATTCTAATTCTCTTGATTATGTTTTTCACCTACACAAGTCTATTTATGGATTGAAGCAAGGACCCCGGGCTTGGTATCACAAGTTTAGTACATTTCTTCTCAACTCTGGGTTTCAAAATTCACGATGCCTCCATGTTTGTTCTCGCCACTGATATTCACATGTTAATTCTCCTCATTTATGTGGATGACATTATCTTGACAAGCTTATCTTCGCTGATGATTTCAAAATTTATTGGGATTCTCTCTTCACACTTTGATATGAAGGACTTAGGTCGGTTGAATTTCTTTCTTGGAATGGAAGTCACATATCAGAAATCTGGAATTCTTCTTTCTCAAACCAAGTATGCCCTTCAGCTGCTTTAGCAATTTGGTATAGATGGTGGAAAACTAATTTCGACTCCTACTTTTGGTGTTCGTCTTTCCATGAATGATGGTGATATCCTGTCTAATCCTACTGAGTATCGCCAGCTTGTTAGGAGCTTATTATATCTAACACTTACACGATCGGACCTTGCTTATGCTATTAATGGTATTTATCAATTTATACAGTCTCCTGCACATCTCATTTTTTGCTGCTAAGCGCATCTGTGGTTTATTAGAGGTACTTTGGGTTTTGGCCTTTACTTGACTCCCTGCATTTCCTTCACATTAACGAGTTACACTAATGCCAATTGACCAGGTTGTCCAGACACACGCAGATCTATTTCTGGGTTTGATATTGATTTCTAAGAAACAATCAATAGTTTCTAAGTCTAGCTCCGATGCAAAGTTTTGCTCCTTGGCTCTTCTTACCTCATAGGTGATGTGGCCGTTACATTTACTAAAAGCCCTACAAAATCTATTGTGTCTGCCAACCCTCTAGTGTGACAATATCAAGACCCTCTGTTTGGCATTCAATCTAGTTCTACATAATAAAAGCAAGCACATTGAAATTGATATATATTTTATTCCAGAGAAGGTAGCAACTGGAATTGTTAGCCTTCAACATCTTCCCTCCATTGACCAAGTCGCTGATTTGTTTACTAAGCCTCTCTATCGTCCTCGTTTTGAATTGCTTCGCTCCAAGCTTCAAGTTGGTTCCACTCTTGAGCTTGTGGGGGGGGGGGGGTGATAAATTATACCTCGTCTTTATCCTAACAGTTTTATATAGATCCTCCTCTTAACTCATTTCTGTAGATCCTAACAAATTGTAATTATATTATATAGATTTTCCTCCTATAATTCTTTTAACTAATGCTTTGATATGTACTCTATTTATATGTGAACAGAAAAATCTCTCGGTAAGGAGAGTTTATTTATTTTAGAAACACTTTGATCCAGTTGTGCATAACACCATGATTTCAGTTTGTGCAAGGGTGAATGATTGGGTACAAATGGAGGCACTATGGAGGCTGCTTAAGGAGCATGGTCATACTGGAACTGAAGTTACATATGCAATTCTTGTGTGCACCTTTGTTCGATGTGGACAAACTGAACTAGCTCTTGATGCCTTTCAGGAAATGATTCAGAATGAAATAAGACCTAGTGAGGATACCCTGAGAGCATTGCTTGGAGGATGCACAAAGGAGGGCAAATGGGATGCGGCCCTCAATGTTTTTAAGCTTATGTTGAAGTTAGGGTACAAAGGAAATGTTGTTGCCTATAATTCAGTAATAAATTGTCTCGGAAAAGCTGGAAAGATAGAACTTGCCTTTCGGGTTTACAGTTTAATGAAATCTTCAGGTTGTGAAGATGATTCGTACACTTGGCATGCATTGCTGAGTTCTCTTTACAAAGGAGGAAGATATGCTGATGTGCTCCAATTATTTGAGCACATTGGAAGAGAAAAGAGTTTTGCAATGAACAATCACTTGTACAACGTGGCTTTAATGTCTTGTAAGAAACTTGGCTTGTGGGATAAGTCCTTGCAACTTTTATGGAAGATGGAAGAATCTGGAATGCCCATCTCAACTGCATCATATAACCATGTAATGGGTGCTTGTGAGGTAGCAAGGGTGCCAAATGTTGCTTTAGAAGTTTACAGACACATGGTTGATGGGAAGCGCAAGCGGGATATGTTCACCTATTTGTCTTTGATAAGAGCGTGCATTTGGGGATCTTTGTGGACTGAAGCAGCCGAAATTCTTTCTGTAAGTTTCCAGACTATTTACTACCCTCAAAAGATATAATTTCCCAGAAGAGGAAAACAAAGTCTATTCTGAAAATTATTTGATTTTATTTGGCTTGTGCAGTGTGCAATTACGGTAGTTCTTTTTTGTAGAGTGTCTGTCCATACATCAAAACATGTGTGAACTTGTAAAGGTTGTTTGTTTCTGACAGCATGCTGGACCAAGTGCATCTATGTATAATACACTCATTCAAGGCATGTGCTTGCGAGGGGAGACTCTGTTGGCGAGAAAGATGTATAAAAGAATGCAAGTGGGTGGACTTAAGCCAGATGGTAAAACACGAGCATTCATGCTTCAGTACCTCAATGACCAGTAAACTTTAATCAGGAATTGTAACAGGTTTAAGGGTCCGTACACTTTATTCTGCGTTGTATAGCTTATGTATAAAAAACTTAAAGCACTAATTTGTATGATAAAATTTGAAACGTGTGACTATAGTTTAAAAATATGTACCATATAATATCAAATTGTTTTGTCTTGCTTCATAGATTGTAATCTCAGTGCCAATGGAAAGCTAGCATACAGCAGTTGTTACTGCCTTACACTGTGGCCAGATATTGGATAAATGCTAAGTCCAACCCTGTATATGTTAGGGGAAAAAAATTACTTGGGTGGTTTGTAGAAAGGCAACACAACATAGACCGTCTGGCAAATGGTGAGAGCAAGAAGCACGAAAGCAGCAACAAGGGAGATCAATGTCCATGGATTTTTGAAGTAGTTCTCCTTCAGAGTCCACCGCCACCCACGAAGCCGTCTGTTCCAAGCTTTCATCTGGTTCTCATAGAACTTCTCCAGCTGGCTAAGTGTTTGGACAGGAAGGAAGAGGGGATCAGGGATGAAGCTCATGTTGCGAAATAGTTTCACAATGACTTCAAGAATTGCTTCATTACTGCTATAGTGATTGGTGACCAGTATCCTCTTTGATCTAAGCAAGGCAACATCCTCAGTTGATTGGACCAGCTCACGAAGTAGGATAATGTAAGAGCTTATATGGTAGCCTGCATATGGGTGCAGTTTCTCAAATGCAAGGAAGTTGAGGAATTCACATTCAGAACTGCTGTCCAGTCTTAAGGTGGGCAGTTTAAGAATGCCTCTGTTATAATCAAATGAGAAATCTGTCAAGTTGTAGGAGCCACACCATGTGATTGATAGTCCAGCTTTGTTGTAATATTCGGTTAGACTTCTGAGCACGGGTAAACCTTCATTCAAAGGGCTCCATTTTTGGTCCAAATTTCCAATCAGGGCCTTTCTTTGGATGTCTAGTATGTGCAGGTATTCCTAAATTGCAGTAGCAGCTGAGTTATATATTGATGAAGGAGCATATAAAAGGCATCTTCTTGGATTAGAAAATTAGTTGTCATTAGTTATTCTGCTTTGAGTAGTATTCATGTTTAAACATGTTCCGTTTATTTAGGAGACCTATTGGTAATGTTATTTTTGGAGGATTTTTGTTCAAGTCATTACTTGTATTAGGACTTTATTTTTTAGTCTATAGTAGATATGGCTTCAAGCTTTGAATGTGGAAACAGATTTTGATGAATTAAATTGAGTTATGTTTTGGTTTCCCTCCTTTAGTTTAGCTATATTTTCTACTTTCTGCTATTAATTCTTCCCTTAAGCATGCTTCTCTCAAATTATCCCTTATCATATATTGCTAGAACTTGTCAATTTAAAACATGATTCTTTGTCAAAGAGATATTTTGTCCCCTTAACATGAAAAATATGGACATGAAACTTAGTCAATTGAAGTTGAACCAATGCTAGCTGGTTAACTGTCAAGTTCTTCACACAAACATGTACCAGAATGATGAAAATTTCTTAGAAACGTTTGTGACATTTTAAGTGGGTCCAAAATCTAAGCTTCTATGGATGATTCTGCACTTCATATTCTTGCTGCTAATTAAATAGAAATTCAAAAATTCCATGTTTGACAGAAATTTGAAGCTCAGGAGGAATCGAAAGCAATTTATCTCTGAATATTTTCAGCTGATTGTTGTAAGGGCTTCATATGTATTACGGTAATATTTTGCTTAGCATAGATCAGTTAAGGTTGTCTTTTTTCATGCTAAAGTTAATTTTTACCTTTAACTGAAGACATCAAGGCAAAACTACAGAGGATGAACAAGGCTTCAGATCTCACCTGTACTGGAGTAGTTATTGGCACAATAGAGTTCAGTGCAGGATATGGGAGCTGGTTCTCCAGCATGAGCAAGTCATCCTGCAAGTGAAGGCCCGCATGCAACAATCCACTTTTGCTGAAAACAGGATCATTAGCTGCGTAACCCAGATCATGGCCAGTGTTCTGCAGGTAATGTATCTCATATATGAAGCTTGCATCCAGCAGCATGAGCTGCAGAAATCTATCTTCATCTTGGACCCATTCTTCCTCCAATTGTGCATAAGAGTCCCTTAGCACATCCACCACCTCTCTTAATGCTTCCATACATTCCTCTACGGACTGTTTTGTCCTTCCCAGGAACATTTGGAGGGCTCTATGCTTGTGCTCCTCCATGGCCTTGAGGTGAGGCTTGCCATAATGGTAGGGGCCAATAGACACCAGCTTGGGCCCATATGCCTCCGGATTGAGCTTCCTGACCTGGTTGGGAACTCTGTAGATGGAGTGCCTCCCCATTTCTGTTCCAGCTCCAATACTTGGATGCCATGGAGGTGAAGCTTCTCAAAGTCAATGATGGCTGGCTGCTTCTGAACTTGTGCTTCTCTGGTTGCTTCCTCTGAAACAAGGGTGGCCTTCTCTACTATCCATCCCACATGATCAGATTTCACCATAGCCATCTAATGGATCAGAAGTGCAGAGTGTAGAGATGCATATTTTATAGGAAATTGGTGGAAGAAAAGGCTATCCCAGTTAGCACTTTGAAGGTCTGCCGTTGAATCTCTGGACTTTCTTGGAACTAAGGAAGTCATGAAGACTACAGAGCCATTAAAATGTATTTATTTACCTTTCATACAATCAATTTGGAAATTATTTGTCACTCATAGAAACCCATGAGAAATTTGAGTACATGGACTAGAAAAGTAAGAATCTAAGCATATACTTTTTGTGTGTAGGTGGGGACTAAAATGAGTCCTTGCCATTTGCACTCGGGAAATATCGACTTCTGGGTCATTGGACTTGTTCTTGCTTGGTGGTCAAGGAGATATATGTATCGTAAAAAGATGAGCTGTTCATCAATTTTTACATGTGGTAGGTTCTAGCTGATGACTTTATACATGTTTTTTTTCTAAGTGGCTGTCTATGGTATTGCTTTGGAAAAATTATTACCTGTGATTGTATGACGCTGTAAAGTAAATTACAAAGCAGACAATATGGGGAGATTAATAGTCGTCTCAATTGAGAAGCTTGAACCATGGGAAATATAGTTTTACTGTCGACCTGGTCAATTTAGCTCATCTAGAAGTTTATAAAAAATGCATCTCTTTTTGTAGTAACTTTTTGCGGAGAAAAATGGGTCTATACATGCATTTTTTAAGAACAATTGGGAACTGTTCGTGTCTGACGAATTCTGTGTTTGTTTGAGTAAGATAGACTGATTAAAATTAGTATATTCACTCGCATACATGACCTTTTTTTAATTCACAATTTTGCTTTATCAAATTCTACAAATATATATAATGTTGTGTTAGAATTTAATTTTAAGCCTAAAAAATGAGGTGGGAAGGATATGGCTAGCAAAAACTAAAGTCTGTGGGTCTTGGTGGGATTCACTTTTTGTTTTTTACAGGTTCAGTTGTCTATTGACTCTGCCTTTGGGAAGGGCTGAAAAACTGACTTTACTTTTTTGTATTACCTTCCTTTTAGGGAAGCCTGGCAAAAGCTTATCATTTTCTTTTGAAGCTAACCTCTGTAGAATTTTATGTTGGTAAATAAAAACCTCTCTAGAATTTTTAGGATTAGCATTTAGCAATGAGCCTAGCTAGATCGGCTCACCCACTAGAAGAGCTCAGCCCGAGTTATAACCTCCTGCTTGGCTCAGATCATCTCGGGTTGAATGCATCGAGCTTGAGTCCTCGTAATTGCACTTTTCAAGGAGCACAGCTCCAGCTTGGGCAAAGTCAGCTCGGGGCTCTACCCAAGTCAAAATTTCAATAGCCAAGCTCTGGAGCCGGCCCATAGTTCAGTTTGGTTCGGCTCGTTGCCACCCTTATTTTTCTACTTCTTATTTATGTTTCTACTTTCCAAATTTGCCAACTAATTTACCCAATAAGTTGCATATGTATACATATATGCACTTCTAATTTATATATTTATTAAATGATGCATCGGCAATTTATGATCACATAAAGCATTTGATTACATCCTCTGTTTGCTACTGTTGTCTCAGTGTTTGCGTTTGATGGAAGCATCTTCGATCCGATTAATATTGAATCGAAATCTCGCCTAGAGTTTGTATCTGTTTTGTTACAGTGTTTGACTTCATATAATTAGTGTAGATGAAGATGACACCTATGTAACTGACTATATATATAGTTTATTTTGCACCATTTAAGAGAACAAACCTGTCTTAGATAATAAATATGTTCATTCTATCCCTCCCTCACAGGTTCTTAGCTTGCAAGGACCATTTCCACAACTACTACATCCACAGACTCCCAATATTGCAACAAACTCAAGTGATGATATAATAAAATTCCCACCTCAACCCGTCAGAGCTCAAACTGCTCAATACAGAAACATCATATAATTTGATGGAACAGTTCAATAACATGTGAAATCATGAAGTTGATGATCAATCAAACAAGAACATCAAAGTTTTCACCAGCCATTCAACAAAACTGACACCACAGCCGCTACAAGAGTGCAACCCCAATGCATATTTTTCCCCCTTGCTTCATTTGATTGATCAGGCCTACTACCATCACCACCACCACTCACCGGCGAAGGTGCGGACCGTGGCGGCGGAACTGGCGGAATCGGAGCTTCTTTAACATCCACGGCCAACTTCATCCCTCCAAAGCAATGCCCATTTGTGGTGCAAATGAAGTAGTACTTCTTAGCCTCCTCGAGGATGATCCTATCATTCCCACTGTCATATTTGTTGATCACCCCCGAATTTGAATTACAAGATCTGTATGTGTCCTCATTCACCTCATAAACATCATGTTGCCCTTTGACATAGCTAAATACTGCACATATATATTTATATATACAAAAATATGTTTAATCATTTTTAAGTGGACTACTAGAAATAATTGATCGATCACCACCATGGAAATAAGATTGGGACCTGACCTAAGGCATCTCCCACAGTGAAATTCTGGCTCTCCGACCACAGGAGATAGTTCACCGATTGCGCCCATCCCTCGTCGCCACCAACTTTGTGATCTTCTGCTGATGTAGAGAAGGTGAAGCTAGAAAGGCATAGGTTGAGGACGAAGAACTTGAAGAGGGTGCAATGGAGAAGAAATGGCGAGTGCTCCATTGTGAATTTGTTGTCTCCCTTTCTAAGGAGGGAGCTGATCAGAATGTCATTGATAAAGGTTGGTAAGGGAGAATTAATTTCATATTTTTCATTAGTATGGAAGACTTGGTCACAATATTGTAATATTGTTCTGGGTCTTTCAACATAAACATATTTATCTGGTATGTTAGAGAAGGTGGTTGGCATAGTTTTATCACAGAGAAATAGCTGGCCTTGCCATTCTGAATGACAAATAAAAATGTTTCTTAGATGTTCTATCTGGGAGGTAAACAAAGCAACTAGCATTGAATAATTTGAAATGGCAGCCCAAAGTGAGCGCAAAATATGAACAGAGAGAATAAAACAATTACTAGATAAGTTGAAATAATTTACTCGGGTAGAGGTACTCATGAATTATGGACCAATTGAACACAAACGCAAGACAAGAACTCCTCCATGATGAAGCACAAGAAGAAACCTTTTGCACCTAGCCAAATGATCAGGACTTGAACTCTTCCACATTCTTAAAACACCATTGTTTTTTAGTCAATTGTTTCTCCCTATCATCAAGGTTATACCATTCAAACAAGTTCACAAGGCAAGGAGAATATGGTGAGAGCCTATATCTGCCAGGAATGGAATGCGATGTGGTGATATGTGTTGGTGCTTCACCCTTCTCAACTGCATTTCATAGCAGCAGACATTTTCCCTACCTCAAAAAAATAGCCTCGTCATTGGGATGGAAGCATGACACAATAAGCAATCTATACACGCCATAACTAAACTTTAGATCAAGCAGTAGCGGCACAAGTTCCTCGACTAAAACCATGTGTTTCAATACCCATCTCTTGTTTGTACTTTTAGCACTAGAGCAATCATCTTCGAGCATCCATACCCTCAATTGCTTGTCGTCGCATTGTGCATAATGTGGAGATCACCCCTAAAATATGAGAACATGCAGGAACATCTGATCCCTTCTCATCACCTTCATGTCCGAGCAATTTGATCATATGGAACGTTTCTTTAACAAAATCAAATTGAGCAACATGGAAACTTAATAACATCAAATGACGAGCCCCACGCGAGAGAACAATGCTCCATGGAATATTTCGGCTGCGGTATGGTGGACCGATTACAATTTCATTAGAGAAAACCCATTCGCCCACTTTCGAAGAGAAGATCAGAAGTGCTAACTTGCATATAGGGCTCGCATGACTGAGTGCAAGGAAACACACCACTTTGAAGTGATGGGAGATTTTTGGGTCATATTGAAGTACAACAGCACAAGCATCTACACCATGTTTGGAATCTTGAGGAGGCGAATGTAGGTCTCATTGGCAGGGTACCATTCCATATATTTCATACTTATGTACGTGCCGGTTCTTAGCAAAACCAGGCCATTACACACGTCAACGCAGTACAAGGCTCTATCTGGAATAATGTTCACCAACTTCGTCCTAGCATTGGCAACACATATGCAATTGCTTCCTTCGGCAAGACTTTCTCCTAGTACTGGAACACACTCCATGTATAAATCAAATATGTGGGAGTGATAATTTCTGACCAGCAAGTCTGGATAAAAGATCAGACGTTGCATGCACGAAGGGACTCTCTTCCCTTCCATTGATTTATATGATAATAAAAGCTTACATGCTCTTGATACAGACCCAAACTTGAGGATCCATTTTACGGGTAATTTTGATACTACCTCCATTTGTAAATCCTCGAGGAAATAGGCTGGTTTGGCTTCAGGAGTAACGTTGGCCATGCTCTTTAACCTATCCTTGGCATGAAATCCATATATTATACCATACACAAGTTATAAAAAAGAATTATATATGTATATGGACAAATCATAATTAAGAGATCAAACAATGAATTATAATGTACACAGGGCCTTAGATATTCTCGTACCTCTTGCTTTTGTCGGATGTTTTCCTTGTGAAAGATGTGTTGGTCGGTGCCAAATTTTTCCATCCCGTTTTTTTTTATTACTGTGGGGTAATAACAATCAATCAGACTGGATTCGAAAACTTTGATTATTTTTCCTATATTTTGGTGTCTTTCGCTTCATTAATAATTTACTCTTATTAATGAAAAAAACTCAATATAAAAAAAGAAATTTAACCAATCAAAATACCTAAAAATAAAAAACAATAAATCAAATTATTATATCAAATTTATCTTCTCGTTCAATTATGATTTATCTTTCAAGAAAATCATAATTTATATTTAACATATTAGATTATTATAATATATATAATTATTTAATAAGAGTTTATCTATAAAAATAAATTTTAATTGTAGTATAAAGTTGTGCATGAGGTGACATTTTACCTAACTTATTATAATTTATCCATTCTTCATTAATTACGACACAAAAAACATTATAAAACAACTTTAATTTGAACGGTGGGAGGAGGTGTTTGCATAAATTTAAGTAAAAACTGTTACAAATTTTCTAATATCTTCTGGGGTCTTTTCTCTCAATTACTAATTCATTATAATATATTATCCAATTCCTCCTCATACATTGTCAAACACATTTTATTTTAATGAGTTGCTTCTCAAATCTGAAGCATATAAAACAAGAGGAATATATCCTCCCTTAGCTCTCTCTACCGCTCATCAGCATCGGATAGGCGTAATGTGGGCCTTCAAAGGCCAATCAGTGCACATGGGCTTGCACTGGGCCGTGCACTTGTGTTTGACTGTCAGAAGCAATGCACGCGTCTGGCCCACATCTAAAAACTTGCAGTCACATTCGTCCACTGCAGAAAGCATTATAAAATGTTTTTTACCCACCAAATTATTCCACATTAAAACATCACATTATTAAAAAAAATTACTCTACACACACTACACCAATTTGACTACCATCATCCCCCTCTGTTTTTTTGCTATTAACAAAACTACCATCATGAGTGGAGGAATTCTTTCTTTATAGCAAGTGAATGAAAAGTTTTTTTGTTGAGAAATTTACAATCCACTGCAAAGCATTATAAAATGTTTTTACCCACCAAATTATTCCACATTAAAAACATCACATTATTAAAAAAAATTACTCTACACACACTACACCAATTTGGACTACCATCATCCCCCTCTTTGTTTTTTTGCTATTAACAAAACTACCATCATGAGTGGAGGAATTCTTTTTCTTATAGCAAGTGAATGAAAAGTTTTTTTTTTTGAGAAATTTACAAAAAAGGCGTGATTTTGCATAATTTATGATTCTGGGGAATTGTTTTTCCTAAAAGTTTTCTTATTCTCTGGGGATGCAGGGTGATTAATTGTTATTGCTGGTGGTCTCGTTCATTTTCTTTCATTAAAATAATAAAAGGGGATTAAACTTGCCAGAGTATATGGGGAGCAAAGAATGAAGTGTTGAATGAAGAAGATGATGCTAAAGAATCACTTTCAATCATTAGATCTGAGGACGACGATCGATTGCTTATTTAACTTGGCAGACGAAATTAGAGCAATTAGTGGGGGAAGTAAACAATGGAGATTTATTTCTCTTTCATCATATACACCAAACGAAGCATTGACTGTAAAAAATGATCCAGGCAAAGAAAGCATTGACTTAAAACAGGACCATATCAGCAACCACTCATTCATTCATCAAAGATGAGAAAAACTAGACTATGCTGATTTGATTAATTTCATCATTATAAATTTAAAGCAAGTAATCAGTGGGGAGAATCCTCTTTCATTTTACACTTGATTTGATTAATTATGATGATAAAATAGGGAGCACCTAATGCCCAAGAAGAAAGAATAAAAACCCTTTTCATGTGATAATAATAATGGCACTAAAGCCAGGAAAAATATTACAAATTACAGAGAAACTGTACTCCACACCAAAAACTACGCTAAAAACCCTCCACACCAAGAACAGTCTCCAATAAATCAAACAAAACGAAGAAGGTAATAATAATAATCAATAGATAGAAGATGTTTCTTTCCAAATCCCAAGCTAGCTAATTAGCTCTTAATTGGATCGGTTGCTACGGAATGACCCAAGTGCCTTGACGGCGGCCGCTCTCAGAACAAACTCGTGGTAGATAGCTGCCGCGATTGCTCCAACGAATGGACCGACCCAGAAGATCCACTAACAAAAAGGAAACCATTTTTATCAACTAATTTCACCTCCTACGATGCTCAACTAGAAGAAGAGAAGAGGAGGAAGAGATGATGAGAGGGTTAAAACATACATGGTCATCCCATGCCTTTTGTTGGTTGTAAATGACAGCAGCACCGAAGCTCCTAGCCGGGTTGATGCCGGTGCCGGTGATGGGGATGGTGGCCAAATGTACCATGAACACCGCAAACCCAATGGGCAGCGGTGCTAGCACCTACGAAAAATCATCCAACTTCGAGTGAACAACCGGACTCCTAGAGTCGTAAATTAGTTAGTAAAGAAAGGTACAAAAATACAAAATACGTACAGGGACATGAGAATCACGGGCACTGCGCTTGGGATCAGTGGCAGAGAAGACGGTGTAGACGAGGACGAAAGTGCCGATGATCTCGGCACCGACAGCCGTGCCTGTGTTATAACCATGTGCGACGACGTTCACCCCACCGCCAAGGCGGTTGTACGGGTTCTTCATGAAAGCCTTGACAAGGCCGACGCCACATATGGCGCCAAGGCATTGGGCCACCATGTACCCCAGCGCCCGCAGCAGCGACACCTTCCTGCCTACTAGGAGGCCAAATGTCACCGCCGGGTTGATGTGCCCTCCTGTTTTTACATAAAATGAAAACAAAACACAGCATTAATTCCATACATTAACTTTAAATGAAACATAAGCTCGACAACTTGACGAGACATCAGTACCGGAGATACCCGCGGTGCAATACACGAGAATGAAGATCATTCCACCGAAAGCCCAGGCGATCCCGAGGAGGCCGACGGAGGAACAAGGGTCGGACTTCTTGTACCCTATAACCGTAGCAATTGTAATGTAGAGGAACAACAAAGTCGCGACAAATTCGGCAATGAGTGCACGGTAGATAGGACCATAGCCTGAGCTCGCCGACACCCAAGAACGGCGGCGGAGGGGGATTGGTGTAGTCCTTCCCGCCGTGAGCCGGCTCCGCTGCGGTCACCTCCTTCGACATTGCTGATATCCCCTCCCCACCACAAAATTGGCTCCCTGGTGGCACCTGCTCTGGACCAACAAGAGCTATCAGTGAAGAGTGGGAGGGTGGAGGGGGGATTTATGGATGGAGGGGGAGGGGTATAATGGGGAACGTAGGTGGTGGGGCCCGCAGTAGTCGAGACCCATGTGAGGTTCCAATCATGTGATTGGCGGGTTTTGGGAAAAAGCGTCAGTCTGGTACGTTCGGCAGAGCAATTTTCCGACCAACGGCTACTTTGGCTCCGTCCAATTATCATAATACCCTTCTTAGTGGCTAGATTTACAGTATGTGCCATTAGGTGGTTAAACACCTATGCAGAGAAAGGGGAGGTGGTGGTGGTATTTTTGTTAATAAGTTTGAATGTTTGTCTAATATGTTATTAGTTTTGACGAAGTCTCCGACGACAACGGCTATTTGGGAACGAAGAAGAAATAAAGCACATGTAATAATACATGCTACGATTTGCCCTGTCTTTTAGTTTTGAGAGGCCACACGTTCCATATACCACATCCATATAATAAAAAATGTATATACTAAATTAATATTTTATCGTATTGAATATTACAATAAATAATTGAAAATATATAGAATATTAGATAAAAATAATAATCTTTTATAAGGTAATCCGGTTAATATTGTATGGTAAATCCTAATTAATAACTAGAGAATCATAAATAATTATACTCATTTTTTTAAATAATAAAAAATGTAATAAGAGTATTTAATTGGGAAAATTTTTTAATCACGTCTCATTTTCATCCCATTTTGATCGGGTCACTTGAAACCTATATAGACTTTCTCTAACCATCACAATAAATAGGAAAGTTAATTTCGTTTCGAACCGAAAATTTACCTTATCTCACAATGGAATTTGATTGACAAAACATTAAAAAATATATACATACAATCAAAAACCCACTAAACACTAATCATGAAACTCAGTTGATATAACTCGAAACACTCACATGTACGATATTTTATCTTTTATTATATATTAACTTCAAACTCAATAAGAACACATGGAGAAATTCGGTTAAAATAACTAAAAAACTTACATGCACAAAATTTTGTTTTTCATTATACATTAATTTAAAAATCCAATAAGAAATTATAATAAAACTTAGTTGGTATAAATCAAAAAACCCACGTGTACAAAATTTTATTTTCCATTATATATTAACTAGTTTTTTACATATTTAGTAGCTCTTGTGAAATTCAAATTGTGCAAAATAAAAAATTCAATAAGATCTTACAGGAAAATTGGATTGGTATAATTCAAAAAACTCAGATGCACAAAATTATATATTTTATTATATCTTAGCTGCATTGTTTTGTACATAATTCGTGAATCTTATGAAACCTAAATAACACAACCTAAAAAACATCGGAACTTGAAATAAATGTAAAATAGATATTCAAAATTCAAATGTTTAACACTTTGACATAACTTAATAACAGGATAAAATCTTATCAAATCAAATGAAGGTATACTGCTTATTATCATTTTTATAGTATAAATAAATGACATAAATTCATGATTTCATGGTGGAAAAAAACATAAATATACGGAACTAAGATTGTCATCGAGACAAGTGGTGACATTTTCGTCCACATATTTAAGCACGAGAGAGGTACGCCGAAGAAACGGCCACGTGATGCCGGCTGACTTTGTTAAAACCAAACAAGCCACCCGATCCCTTAGCCGGCAATCTACAACTACCACTCGCCAACCAAACTCACCCTTATATCTAAAATCCGCCAAGTCCACGTCCGCCATCCATCCGCCGCCACATGCCTTGCCTTCCAAGACCATCATGTGTCCAAGTATCTGAATCCTTCCGCCACTTTTGCATTTATATTTCTTTTCCAGAAAAGAAAAACATAAAGAAAAAATATAAAGGAAAATAAAATTAAAAGGGTAAAAAAAGCTGTCTTCTTTTTTGTAATTGTGGGGTGGAGAATGGTTTGGCCTTACATTTTCCCAATTTATTATTTTTTTGTTTTATTGTCTTACCAAAATACCCTCCTTAATCATACTAATTAATGGATCAGGTCAGGATGGCGTCATAATGATGGCCAATTGCCAATTTTCGAATTTAGAAGTTTATAAAAATGAAAATAGGAGTTAAAAAATTTGTAAAACTCTGCAACCCATGCAAGAGAGCATCAGGTTAAATATGATCATTTAATAAGTGAGTGTGGTTTATGCATTGTAAGTACTCAAATCCAAACTCAACTAATAAAACAGGAAATGGAATATCTATTTGTTTGATTAATTTTGCGGTGAAGTTAATAAATGAACTTTTTCTATCTTATCCAAAGTTGAAATGAAAAAACCCAATTTAATAAACTTTAAATTGGGGCAAATGCATTAGATTTAGTATAATGATCTTAAAAGTTTAACTTAGTGGCACAAAATTATCGGCTAGTTTATTGTCATCTAAACACATTGTAATGCAACTAATGTTAATTCAATTATTTAGTTAAATATTTAAACCCTCAACCCGAATCTACGTAACAAAAAAACTCTACGTATTCGAGTCCAAATACATATATATTATATCCGAGTCAAACTGCTACTCCTACTATGAGGTCAGGCTTTATTCTGAGTAGGGCCATGATCAAGCTTTTCTTAGATTTTTTCATGAATAGCATAATGAAACTGGTGCTTTGCTTACAATTAAAGTTAATTCCCACTTAGAAAAGTGATGTCCTACCTGCCCATTCCTTTTCATTTGTTGGTGAATATTGGATACTTCTCATTTCAATGCTATTCATAAAACAATATAAATTAACATCTTCACCTACACTTCATTTCAATGCTATTCATAAAATGATATTTTCACCAGTGTTCCAGTTTTTATTAAGGGTACATTTCCATAGATATGGATTTGGATCGGTTCTCTTTTCTTTTTAATTTGCTGGAGAGGATATGGATTGGTAACCAAATCGAAGCCAATGACCATAATTGACAACGAAGGTGCTTTGAATATATTGGACCAAAATTTTGGCTCACTCCAAAATAAAGAAAAACAAATTATATTCTCTTGAATAAGATATGGATGAGCAGTAGATGGCAGATGCACAGCAACATAGCAAAATTCCCTCTGACATTACTCTGATTGAGTTTGGACAAAGTTTGTTGCCCCCAAGGAGTCTCTTCTGTGTTGGACCGTGTGGATTTTGATAAATAGTGTTAATTTATTAGTAGCCATGTGAGAAACATTATAGAAAATCATACAGCTTCTACTGTAAACATTTGCCTTAAAAGATGAACTGGTAATATAATATGCATTGTGGAAGATTGGTGTTTGTATTTGAACAGAAGAAGAAGGAGAAGCTCAACCATGGAAAGAGCCAAATACTTGAGCTCAACTGAAAAAAAGGGTACGCCTAGAACATCCTTGTAGAGGACAAGATGCTTCCTGGCCTGCAAATAGTTTTACTTTATAAAAGGTATTTACCCTTGCTTTTCTATGATGAAATATGTGCAGCACATAGAACAAGAACAGTGAAAGAAACACGATTGACCCTCTCCCTCCACACAGTCCAAATACAAAAAAGAACAAGAATACAGTCTGTCAAACCCTAACAACTCCACCCAGAGATTTTACTTTAAGCAAGATAAACATGTAGCAACATGACCATCCAAAAGGCTTCAAGAATATCACATTCAGCGGTCCCTTCTTGGAACGGTAAACTTGTCCTCTAATTTCACCCTCTTGTGCATGAATTACTGGGTGTATGTCTTGGTCCCACCAGATGAGTACGTAGCAGAAAGACGGTTTTTCCTGCTACCAGGGTGGAAAATAGCAACTTCTTCCTCAAATTTTCTTCCCTTTTGATCAGGGCCCGGAGCTCAAATTCTGTGGTGGGCAGGGACTAATTTGCAGCATTAGATGCAACTAATAAGGGGGCACAAGAAAGATACCACTTTCTGAAGTCTCCAGCCTGGTTGGGATCTTGGATGGATTACCATGTTGGAGGCCAAGCCTGTATACATGTGCATCCTTATCAACTACACATATACATAGACATATGAGAACCAGCTCAATATTATCCATTGCCTTGCTCTTTCAGTACTCACCTCCATGATTTTTAGAATAATGTTTCGATCATTTACCCAATCGAGGTCCTATTGTCCAAATCACGCTTGTAATGCCTTGTGTTCTGGTGCATGGACCTGCAGTGTTCCATCACTGTTCTCCTGTGTCAATTTTGGTGTTTACTTGTTCTTGCGCAGTGGGACACTCAATCTTCTTATTGTGATCACATGGATTGAACATTGGACGGTGCAAGGATTCCAAAATGCAAGATTAACAAAGATATGTCATTCATAAGAGGCAAACATAGGTGCTCTAGGATATGATCCGTTTTTCAACAGACAATGGAACAATTACAAAGGTTGATTCACAAAACAAAAAGGTACTAAATTCTTACTAAAAGATTGAAACATAAGATAAATATACAAACAAGTAAGAAGAAATTCGCCCCCCTCCTTTGTATTTTATTCCCTCTCCACAAAAAACCTAGCAACACCAACCCCGTTGGTAATTCCATCAACCAGCCGTTTGTCAAAAGATCAATCTAAGTTAGAGATCACACATCAATAATTTTAGCTCCATGCTTCCCCATGTATCTTAATTGTTTAAATAAGTCTTATTTATTAAAATTGCTTGGTGGGCCCTTCGTTTTTTGAGGGCCCACAACCATGTATCCAAGAAATGGTCAACCACCAATATATGGGTCCAAAAGAGATGTTTTTCTGCCACATATATTATCCATATCAGTTTAAGGGATGTTATTTTAGATACACAACGGAACATGATAATCCGGATAAATGAGTTGCACTGTACTAATCCTTGGCTGCCATACTTGATGTTGAGCCAACTTGTTATATTATGAAACCTCTGAAAATCCAAATTTGGATCAATTTAGTCGATTTTGGCTCAAGACAATTTAAGATCAAATCACGTTGTAGTAAAGCTTGGTGTGATTGTCAAAAGGCAGAAATATATTTGATATTTCACAAGCCCCGGCCATAGCCTGTGCTCGGTGTTAAACAAAAGCCCAATTTCATTGAAGCCCAAAACTTCTTTAGGTGGCATTAATAGAAGGCCCATGTATATATTTTATATTATAGTTCAAAATGTGTCCTTTTTTAAGCCAGCTCATATAGTTTAAATAAACTATACCTTTAATTCTGAATAATGTAATAAATCACGCAATTTAAAATTATATAAATAAATAAAAAGGATAATTATAAAATTTTAACTTAATTTAATATGTTTAACTCTTTCATTTTAATTATCAAAGTATAATAAAAATTAATTTTAAAATATTTATTAACTTATATATTTTTAAAAAATTTAAAAATATGTGATAATGATATTTAAAAAATAAAAATATTATAAACCTTCCATTTATACACCATATTATATATATATATATATAGTCCCTCTCCTATGCGCTGCCGGGCAGCGCAAGTAGCGCATAGGAGAGCTAGTCGTTGGATTTTCAATCCAAAGTGCACCCCCCCTTTTCTGTTTTGCTACATTAGGGGAAGGAAAGAAGGTGATGGCAAAGTGGCAATAGCACTGGCCAGCAGGCGGCTGCAACGAGGTGGTGTCACAAAATAGAGGGAGAAACAGGGGAGAAGGAAATGGATGAGGGTAGTTTTATAATAAAAATTTGACTTGCTCCTCACTCAAGTCAATATTACGAAATATATCTCAAAAAATATGAACAAAATAAAATAAATTGTCAAAAAATAAAATAAACGAGTTCTAACTCAAATAAATATTTTTATTCTAGTTTGAACTCGATTATTATATTTTATGACATTTTACTGTATTTTTTTAATATTTTTTGGGATATATTTCATAATATTGAATTTAGTGGAAAGCGAGTCAAGTTTTTATTAACTGTGTGGTGTGCTTTGAGAATTGTTGCTAGAGGGGGAAACAGAGGAGAAGGTCAGTGAAAAGAATGAGTAAATGGGCAAGGGCAATTTTGTAAAGGGGGTGGTGGTGGGGGTCTTGCTGGCCAGTGCTATCGCCGCTTTGCCATCGCCTCCCTTCCTTCCCTAGAGGAAGAAACAGGGGAGAAGGATATGGACGAGGGTAGTTTCGTAATAAAAACTTGACTTCCTCCTAACTCAAATTAATATTACGAAATATATCCCAAAAAATATGAACAAATATAATAAAATGTCATAAAATAAAATAATCGAGTTCTAACTCAAATAAACATTTTTATTCAAGTTTGAACTCGATTATGTTATTTTATGATATTTTACTGTATTTTTTTAATTTTTGGGATGTATTTCATAATATTGACTTTAGTGAAGATCGAGTCAAGTTTTTATTAACTGCGTGGTGTGCTTCGAGTCAAGTTTGTCGTTGCTTGCGCTGCCAAACAGGGCAGCGCATAAGAGAGAGACTATATATATATATATATATATATATATATATATGGAGAAAAAGAAGGGTGTAATGCAACACAACCAAGATGGCTATGCTGAATTTACTTAGTAATAAAAATTTGACTCGAACCCGACTCGAATCAATATTACAAAATACATCCCAAAAAATATAAAAAATGTAGTAAAATAACATAACATAAAATAATCTAGTTATAATGGATTATTTTATTTTATGGTATTTTACTTGATTTTTTTTCGTATTTTACTTGATTTTTTCATATTTTTTGAGATGTATTTCGAATATTGACTCAAGTCGAGATGGAAATGGGCAGGGGTATTTTTGTAATAAAAACTTAACTCGCTCCCGACTCAAGTCAATATGATGAAATACATCCCAAAAATTATAAAAAATAAAATAAAATATCATAAAATAATATAATCAAGTTCTAATTGATTTTTTTAATTTTATTGTATTTTAATCAATTTTTTCATATTTTTTGATATGTATTTCGTAATATTGACTCGAGTCGGGAGCCAGTCAAGTTTTTATTACGAAACTACCCCCCCACACCAAAACTCATTCTTCTCCCCCGACCTTGCCATCTATTTCCCACTTCCTCCGTTCCCGCTTCATCTATTTCCCCTGCCAGCGACGGTCCTCCAAGCACACCGAGCAGTCCACCCCCTCCTCCCTCCGCCGCCACCTCCACTATTGGCATCGCCTTGACAGATGCCATTGATGCCAGCTAAGTCATCTGAAGCTGCAGCTATTTCAACACCATCGACAATAGAGCTTCCTCTGTTTCCCCCACCAGTGACAGGCCTTCAAACACACCGCATAGTCCACCACCTCCTCCGCCGCCACGTCCACCGTTGGCCTCGCCTCCATTGACGCCACTAACCCCAGCTAAGTCATCTGAAGCTGCAGATATTTTGACACCCCTAAGAATAGAGCTTCCTCTGTTTCTCCCACCAACAACAGTCCTCCAAACACACCATGCAATCCATCCCCTCCTCCGCCACCACGTCCACCATTGGCATCGCCTCCACACAATCCATCCCCTCCTACGTCTTCTGAAGCTGCAATATTTTTGACTCCTTCGACCATTGAGATTCCTTTGTTTCCAGTTGGCGACTTCAACCTCAAACTCTCGGATTCTTCACCACACCGTTTGGTTGCCGGCCTTCTCGCAAGAAGTCCTGTGTTGCAGCTTATATGTTTATGTTATTCATCGACGCTTATGTTATTCATCCCCCACGCTATGTAATGCAGTTTATACGTTTATATATAATAAGTTGTGCCTAGCTAGGCCATGAATGGATTAGTTTCTTAATGAGGATTAGTTGGCTTGTGTTTTAGAATAGGTTTATGAATAAAATTTATGTACAACTATAATGATTTTGTCGATGTTTCATTGTATCTGTTATATCCTAGTAATGAACAATTAACATATTTCCTTTTCCTGTATTAGGTTGCAATCAAGATAGCAACATTAATTAGCTGATGGAAGAAGACAGTAGCATTAGACATGGTGACGTGAAACCTACTGTTAGTTCGATGGAAGATAATGGAGATCAGATACACGATTTGTGGTTGACTCAATATGAAATGCAGATTAGAGAAGAAGATTGTGAGGAAATTGAAGAAATAGACAAGAGTAGTGAAGATTTTGACAAAATAGAAGTTGAAGGTGAAGCCAAAAAATATCTGAATGCTTTGAAAATATAACCCCTTGTTTGGGCATGGAATTCTCATCAAAAAAGATGCATATGATTTTTACAATTAGTATGCAAGAAGACAAGGGTTTGGCATTCGAAAGGCGCAATCTTATCGATCGAGAAAGACGAACTATATCACATCTCGTAAATTTGTCTCTTCGAAAGAAAGTAAAATAGATATGAATGATAAGAGGAAGTGGGGAGCGTAGTTAAAAGGTGTAGAGAGACTAAAGAAGATTGCAAAGCTTATATGAGAATACATCTAAGTGTGGGGTGTGGAAAGTAGATGATTTTTTGGACATTCGTGGTCATAACTTCTCAACTCCAATGAAGGTTGCAAAACTTTGGTCTCATAGTCGTCTGGCTAAATCCTGTAAGAACATGATTGATTTATTGCATCAAACAGGAATGAGACCATCAGCCATCTCTAAAGTTTTGATTGCAACTTCCAATAGTGTCGACATAGATAAAGTGACGTGCCAATCTTGCATCAACCATATGAAAAGCACCTGGAAGAATGATGTAGGGGCGGCAATGCTTAAGTGTTATCAAGTACTTTCAAGAGAAAAATGTAAAAGACAGTGACTGCTTCTTTGAAATTGAATAAGATGAGAATGGAATGACCCAAAATGTTTTTTGGGCTGATGGGAGATCAAGGGCATCTTACATGAACTTTGGCAATGAGATAGTGTTTGATGTAACTTATAAGACCAATGCATTCTCCATGTCGTTTGCTCCATTCACTGGTATTAATCACCTTAGGCAATCTACCATTTTTGGTTGTGCTTTACTTGCTGATGAGACAGAGGCAACATGCACTTGGTTGTTTAAAACATGGTTAAAATGTATGTGGGGAAAAACACCTACTTCGATTATCACAAATCAATGTGGTGCAATGCGAAAAACTATTGCAACTATTTTTTCAAGAACCCATCACAGATTTTGCTCATGGCACATATCTAATAATGCCATAAGTCATCTAAAACAATTGAAGTCCAACCATAGTAAATTTAAGAAAGAATATAATAATTGGATATATAGAAGTGATATAATCAGTGAGTTTGAGGAGAAATGGACGATTAGGAAAGAAAAATACAATTTGGATAAAGACTATTGGTTATCCTCCCCATGTATGATTTCAGACACCATTGGATATCTATTTACATGAAGGATAATTTCTTTGCAGGTATGACTTCAAGCCAAAAACGAGATCATGAATTTATTTTTTGATGGATTTGTGCATTCACAAACCCCACTAACAGATTTTATGAAGCAGTATGATAGAGTATTACAATCTCGTAGATTTGACGAAGAACAAGAGGATTTTAAGACTTTGAATTCCAAGCATGTGCTATGTGGATACTTTCCTCTTGAGGCTAAAGATGGGACTATATACATGAGATCAAATTTTGAAAATTTTAAAGATAAATTGAAAAGGAGCCAAGGATGCATTTACAAGAAAATCAGCAAAGAGAGTTCAATAACAAAATATGAAGTATTTCCATATGATGATGATGTTAAAAAACATGTTGCATACCAAACTTGTGAACAAATAAATATCACATGTAGTTGCAAGAAATTTGAAAGCGAAGGAATTTTGTGTATGCACATTTTGAAAATTTATCATAAGAAATAACTCTGCAAAATTCCAAGTCAATATGTGTTATACCGTTGAACAATTAAAGCTAGATATTGTTATGCAAGCTGAAGTGAGGATACCAACCTCGTTCAGTTGTCTACAAGTCCATTTACCCCATTGCAAATATGGAGATTTCGGAATATGACTGCAAGATTTGGGAACAAGTTTAGATGAACGATATCATTTTGCATTATCACGTTTAGAAAATTTGGTTAAAAAGCTTGATGCAATTGAGAGTTCATCTTCATTGAGAGTATAAATAAATAGCGAGTTTGTTGATAGACAAGTTACAATTTCAATTGAGCATATTCCCCAAATAGTTGTACATGACTCCTCTCAGTTGCGTACTAAAGGTCGTCTTAAGAATAGTCAAAGATTGATGGCGGGATACGAAGTTGCTCATGGTCAAACAAAAAACAGATGTGTAGTCTTTGTAACGAGAGAGAGAGAGAGAGAGAGAGAGAGAGAGAGAGAGAGAGAGAGAGAGAGAGAGAGAGAGAGAGAGAGAGAGAGAGAGAGAGAGAGAGAGAGTATACATAAACTAAAGCCTACACAAACTATACTCCATCAAAAATTGGGCGAGAATCATTTCTCCACGTCTTCACATCGTAATTATCAATTAATTATGCATTATTACCATTAATTAATTCTCAATTTAGTAGGACAGTGGCTGCCTCTGTAAATAAGTTCAAACACCCGGGGCAAAAGATAGGAGCTCCTCCCCTTCCCTATGAACAACCCTCTTCCCACCACCCCCGATCGCCGTCGGACTCCGATCGGCGGCGGCGTCGATCGAACGGCCGATCCGTTCTCCGCAGAATGTGCGTTCCAGAATTACCTCGGCATCGTTGATTCCCGCCCCCGATACCACCACCCCCCGACATTTCCGCGAAATCCGTCCCATGGCCGCCATCGACACTGATCCGGCGGCCGCCGATCGGCCCGGACTGGAAGGCGGCGGCGGCGGCGGATCGTCGGGCGGGAGCCCGGCGAAGAAGGCGGCTTGGAGCAGGCCGGCGAATGGCGTCGCGGAGGTCGGGCCTGTGATGGGCGCCGCCTCGTGGCCGGCGCTCTCGGAGGCCGCGGCGCGATCTTCGCCGAAGGCGGTGGTGCCTGATGCTTCTGTTGTGGCCCCGCAGGTTCAAGTTTCTGTCTTTGTTTCGGAATTTGGGGGGAATGATTGTTTCTTACTAGAATTTATGATCTGATTATCTTTTGTGTTTGTGCCTTTGATTTAGATTATCGTCGTGTCTTCAATTTCGTATGAAATTTTCAACCTTGTAGTTGTAGCTAAAAGATTCATTTTGTGCTGGTATTGGTAAGTTGAGCTTATGTAGATTAGATTTGTTATTGATGAAAGTGAAGATGCTTCTTTGAATGTGCATTTTTGTTACCAGTTAAAATTCACTTCTATGTGCTTATGTAGATCAACATGTGGATTTTATTCCGTGCGGATGTAATTGGAGATGCTTTTTTTGAGTGTGCTATGTTGTTGTGAGTTGAATTATCATTGGATGTGCTTATGTAGATTAAGTTGTATTTGTTATATTTAGTTAATGTAGTCGATGATGATTTTTGGAATGTAAATTTTGGGTATCGGTTGAAGAAAATTATTTCTCCTTGAATTGGTTGGTTGATCTTATGTAGGTGAGATTGTTTTTTGTTGTTTCTTTGTTCAGATTCATTGAATGTGCATTTTTGTTTCCATTAGAAAAAAAATAAGAAGCATTCATTTCTCTTGATTTGGTTAGTTGAGCTCATGCAGATTGGACTGTATTTGTTAATCTCATGGATGTAGCTGAAGATGCTTCTTCAGATGTGCATTGTCGATGATGTTTCTTCAGATGTGCATTGTCATCACCTGGTTAAGGAAAAAAATGCTATTTTTTGCTGGAATTGATTAGTTCAAGTTATGTAGATTAAATTGTATTTATTATTTCTCATTGATGTAATTGAAGATGCTTCTTTGGATTTGCAATGTTGCCATAAGTCAAAGAAATGCATTTCTACTTATAAATTTGACTCTCTGGGAAATTGTGTGTGATTTTATGTGTATTAGGGACCTGTGACTGCATTATCTTTGCCTAAGCCTGTGAGTAATAGCTATCCATAAGTCAAAGAAATGCATTTCTACTTATAAATTTGACTCTCTGGGAAATTGTGTGTGATTTTATGTGTATTAGGGACCTGTGACTGCATTATCTTTGCCTAAGCCTGTGAGTAATAGCTATCCAAACTCTAACTTAATGAAGAATTACTCCTTCCCTGTCCGTCAAAGATCAATGAAGCGTGACGACCTGCGGGCTTTAAATGGTGGCAATGGACCTCCACTTCATCAGGTTGAAAACGAATCCAATTTATATAATCAGGAAGCAATGGATTCTGCACTTCCATTCCAAGGAGCTGTTCTTAATAGGACAAACAGCACTGGTAATGATCGGCCTCGAGGCTCCTCTCGTAGGGGTACTAATGGCCCTCATTCACGTGGTACTGGGGGACATTATAAAAATAATCAAAATTTCCAGTCTGAGCAGGACAGAGGAAGCCGTGAGTGGAGCCATCCTCGAAATTTTAGTGGTAGGGATGTCCACGTGCAGCAACAGCATTCGAGGCCTGTGCTAAGGAATTTTATAAGGCCTCCTAATCGGCCCCCATTTATCACTCCTCAGGGGCCTTATATCAGTCCTTTAGGCATTCCTGGTAGGCTTTTTCCATATGCTAGATTATGAAGTTGATGGAATTCAATTACATAATACAATCTTCCTCAGTAATGATTTTAAATTCTTTCAGAAATGCCCTCTCCAGTATATTATGTGCATACTTCAACACCTGAACCTCTTGGAGGCATTACTTTTATACCTCCATCTCGCCCACCACCATCAGGTCCACCAACATTTCTTGTCCCAGTTGTTGATCCGGGATTGCAAATGAGGCTGGTGAAGCAGATAGAGTACTATTTTAGGTACTGTTGTAGTTATCATTTCATTGGATGTAATGTTTCTTTCAATCATTGACTAATCCTGGCTATGTAAGTATTTTTGTAGTGCTGATAATCTGTGTAAGGATATATTCTTGCGCCAGAACATGGATGAGGAGGGCTGGGTTTCAATCTCTTTGATTGCTAGCTTTAATAGAGTGAGTATCTAATTAGGTTTTATGTTTTTTGCTGAACCTGATTCGTTGTCTTTACAGTTTATCAAGCTGCATGTAGGTTTCTTAACATTTTTTCTTTTTACAAATCATTTCTTTTCTTCCCCAAGAGGATTTTTTTTTCGAATTTTAATTTTTTTGGAGGCATAAATTGACTTTACCAATTAGTTTTGCCAAAATTTTATCCTTTATATGTGTTCGTGGTGGGCATTGCATCCGCTGAATTCATTTGCAGTCAACTTTTGCTAATTGATCAATGTCTGAGCGTTCAAACCAACCTTCTTCTTTTCCATCCACCTACTCCAGATAATTGAAGTTGGGTTTGGCCCGCATGCGTTTTTTCCACCATTTTAGTTCTTTGGCCTAAGATCTCCTGCAATGTGTGATGTTAGTGAATATATTTTTTTACCTTATATCATTTTCTAGCCTCAACAATATACAAATTATATACATCTTTTAGAGTTCCTCAAATAGCAATCTTATCTTGATGCTTTTCTATAATTTATGAGTGCACAAAAAAATGACATATTACTTCAATCTATTTCCCGCACATTTGAAGTATATTAGACTAAGCACCATGTGTAAACAGTGTGTTTTTTTATTGATGATTTTAATGGTGGTTATGATTACGTAAAACAAAATTGGGCAAATGATCAATGTTACTTGTGAGAAATGCTTTCGTATGAATTGGACTTACATATGTTCTATAGACTATATTGGTTTCATGGTTAAAATTTTAACATCAATGCACCAACACACTGTGTAAATTGTCTTTCTGTTTGTAGCTCCATTCTTTGACTAATCTGATTTGGCAAGGAGGTTTTTAGAGTTGTATAGGTTTTCTTTTTACTTTATTTTTATTTTCTAATTTCCATTATTGGTTGGAATTTGGTTTGGCAGATCAATGGGGAATTTGTAGCTTTTTACTATCTCACAGGTTTCATGACTGTTTACTGTTTTCTACCTTGATTGCTGTCTATTTTCTATTTTTTGAGTGCTATAAATGTCAACCTCATAGAAGATGTAGAAATCTGCAATTTATTATGACGATGAAAATTTCAGGTTAAACAAATTGCAACAAACAATTCGGTTATATTGGACGCGTTGCAGATTTCAACTGAAGTAGAAGTGCAGGTAGCAAGCTCTCTAAATTAATGTGTCGGTTTAGTAAACTGGGGCTGAGAGTTTGTTTTTCTGTTTCTATGGTTGGCTTCATCTCAAATTTTAATTTTATGTCCTTATTTTGCTCAATATTGGGAAGGAGAGACTCCTAACAATAAATGATTACCTAATCTTCTATTTTTTTGTCATCATTGTTACTGGCTTTGTGATAGCTATAAAAACAAATATATTACTCAAAGTTTTAAGTTGATAACACATTAAATTGTGCAGTAGCTAGAAGTCAATTTATTGACAGCATTATATAATATATTGAGATGAGAGGCAATCACATTTCATTGGGCGATGAATTACTTGGCTTAAGTGGTATTATTGTTTGGATTTTGGAAGAATGTGAAATATTAATCGTTAACTTTCATTTGCAGGGTGACAAAGTGAGGAAACGAAGTGATTGGATGAATTGGCCACTCCCACCTAATACAGTTCCTCCTGCTCCTGGTCCAATCTCACCAGTACCATCAGGTTATGATACATTGGTGACTAGATTTGATGGTTTCACATTGGATGAAAGTGGTTTTCATGCTGAGAACATGCAAGGAAATATAATGGATACTAATACTGGTGTTCAACTTAGTAGAACATCTTCCGAAGATAGTAACCATTCTTTTCACAACTATCAAGGGGCTAGCCGAGGAGCCACACAAGCTGGTGATGCTTCTCTGACTAGCAGACGATTAAACAAGACTGACTCTTACTGAGGCAGATTCTTTTCGGAAAAAGAATGCATATTGTCAACTGCAAGTGCAAGAAATGCGGTGAAGCAAATTCTCTGGAGGATGTGTAAACCAAAGGAAGACAGCTTAATGTAAATCTTCAAGAAAAAAGATACATAAATTACATACCTGGAATAAGATTGCAATGGCAAAAGAAACTTAGTAATTATGAACCATTGTTGGTTGATGGGATGTGTATAGTTAGACTTCGTTTATGAATTTTGGTTGCTTTGTTATTCTGTTAGTGGTCTAGGGAGCAAAATTTGAGTTGATTTTCCTAGACGCCCCCCACCACCTCATCATTAACTTCTGGCATCTTACATCTCCAATTTTGTGAGCGCCAGCATTTGCTTTGTTTCCTGATCGATTTGAGGGGATTTAAAATTGAAGTGTGTTGGCTTCTGCTTCTTTAGTCCTAATTATAAACTCCCTTCTTTTTGCTATATGTTTCTATTCTAATAATTCTCTTGTTGCATATTCATCAAGAGATATAATTAAGTGTTTTATCACAGGTTGATACTTATTTTCTTTGCGTTATTTGCTTTGGATTCGGCTTCATTTATATTCGTGTGATGTGTTGTCCCATATATCTATATTGAATTTGGATTTGTATGTGGGAAATACCTTTTTTGTTCACTTCCGGGATGCAATATAGATATTGCTGTATTCTTTTTTCATTTCTGGATCAATCTTAGTGATTGTGTGTTGCATTCCTTGTCCGTTAAACTTTGTTCTAGGTCAACCAAATTATGGCACTAGAGGGCAAACGTGTACCTGTGTCAAAGTTTCAATCAACACGAGCTGGTTGAGTTGGAATCATAATAAAGCTTCGAGTTGGAATCATAATAAAGCTTCTAATGTTAAAGTTTCAAGCTACCGGAACAAAACCAAATATAAATAGCAAAATGTGTATTGGCTTAACAGAATGGCTCCCCAACCGTCAATATATACAATTTCACTATCCAAGTAGTCACATTTAGGATCAACATTTATTATGCCACACTTTAGGATGATTTCAACTCCAACGGAAATATCAAAATATATTCGTAATGACACCACTACATGTCTACCCAATTTTTTTAGACTATGTTTGTCCAGGATATTTTGTTAGTTGCACTATAATTTTAAGCAAAATCCATTTGCTATTATTAATTAGAGAGCTTGAACTAACAATAATTGTTGCTTCTGTTCTGTACCTCCCCTTCAGCTTTAATATTATTAAGTAGTCCTGTTATCACCACATTTTTTCCTGAATCTAGGAGCAGTTCTACTTCTCGCACCGGGTCTTGACAACAATTGAGATACCACCAGGCATGAGAAATGATCAAGCAACCTAACTTGACAAGGTTAGCTAGTCAGTATTGAATCAAATGAAAATTCTTTAAATGTTCAATAAATGCCAATTTCAAAAAATGATCATCTTTCCGGCAGACCTCTACAATCCTGAATCATGTAGGCTCCTGCAATCACAATAACCAAATAAAATAAGACCACAATTAGGCCTTTTTTCAAATAGAAACCTTCAATCGTACTCTTCCATGATCCTAATATCACATAACTTCAGAAACATGGTAATCAAAGCCGTGGAAAGAAAAATAAATAAACTCAGCCCTGAACTTGGGAATAAAAAAAGAAACAAATAAAAAATACAACGACTTGAAACTGCTCCCTCAGAAGATAAAAGGTTCATTACCATCATAGAACTCAGCATTAGCATGGTCATGAAAGCATCATTGGGTAGCAGAACAAACAAAGCCAGCAATGAATGAAAACTAAAGAACTGGAAATCTAAAACGCTTAATCAGAAAAAAGGTGAAACACAAGGTCTCATAACGAGCTGGGTATGAAAGTATCCTCATAGCCCATGCATGACGGAATTAAGACAAAAAGGATCAAATGAGCCACGCATCTGAGAAAACTAGCGGGGCTCATTGACAAAATATTAAAACAAAATTCACGTATTATAGTTGACACACTCATAAAAACTTCATTGCATGAATATTGCCTTCGTTTGAACAGAGGCTGAAAGTACAACACTGACACCATACTTCTCACATTGATCTAGCAAGTAAAATAAGTCCATAAGATTCAAACCACCATACAGAAACGGAAAGCTAAGCTCAGATCATATAAATAACCTTCCATTCCCTGACCAGACAACGTAGGCCTCATAATGAGCTGGGTATTAATGTATCATCATTGCTTACATACAATGCATGCAAGAACGAATAAAAACGCTATAAAAAACAATACAATTAGCTCTTTAAAAATTGAAAATGTACTCAAAACGCCTTTGCCCTTGATAGTAAATCAATAGGCTTAGAAGAGCTCCCTCAGAAGATAAAATGTACAATTACATCAACCAACTCAGTATTAGCATGGTTGTAGAAGCATCATTGGAAGCCACCACAAAACAAATCCAGCATCCAAAGAAAGCCCAAATAGTGAAAACATCCAGCAATACCAATAAAAAGGGCAACAACAAGCAACAGGGCATTCTTTACACCATATTCCAATGGTCATGGACTTGAAATTTTCTTCAAGAAAAAATCAGTACATGAATCACAGTTAAAATTTCCTACAATATATCAAAATCAGCGAGCATAATTCCAGTTCATTTGCAATCAGCTTGTGAAACAAGCTCATAAATATCAATTTCTACAGAACTTACACAATGCTAATTTATTATCCAAAATATACAAATCCAAACAAAGGCGCTAACCAAGCCAAGATTGTCATCCAATAGACATGTCAAAATTTATTGATGAAGCACATAAATAGTTGTCAGTTACATAGAAAAACAACAGTTAAAAAATAACATTAAAAAAAAAAAATCCTATCGTTTTAACACCATTTTCCCAGCTCATTCACCTATACCCCTAAATTTTCGATAAATTAATCCTTCCCTACGATCAAACAATGCAATATACCAAAGTGAGATGTACCAAAGAACAATGCAAAGCAAAGATGCACACTGTCTTTCAAAACAAAGTCGGATAAAAGCAAAAGCAGCTCACTTTCTACATCTCCTTCACCCAAGAAACAGTTCGCCCCCATTAACGTCATCGTCGGCGGCCACTATCGGCGAGGTGGGGAGGAAGGGGGATTTAGAGGAGGGGAGAGCTAGGGTTAGGGTTTTGGGTGTTTTCTTATAGAAGGGGTTGAAGCGAAGGATGGCTTCGGGGGTAATATTGGAACTTTCGTAGGGCTCATGATAATAGCTTAATTAAGCCCAATCTTCTATTTAATCTAATATTTTTATTTGATTATGCTTAATTGAGTGTTATACTCCGTTCAAAACTCAGACTCCAACTCCAGCATTCAAATAAAGAAAAGGGGTGTTAGTTGAGCCACTCGAGTCGACTTCGAAACAGTTTGAGTGAAGTCAAATTCAAGTCGAATATAGGAGGACTGGAGCATCTACATCACGGGTGCATAGTGTGTGTGTATATTTATATTTCTTCTCAATAATTTAAAATTAAATTATTTATAAAGATTTTTAAGAACGAGAGATTATTTAATAAAATGTTTTAGGGTTGTAAAACCCAAGCAGCTGTCACCAATGTACGACCTTGTAACTCAATCCAATTATCGATCTCCATTTTAAAAATATTGGTCTACACCATGGTCAAAAAGCTAATTAAAAGTGGATGATTTTCAGCCCCTAATCTAAACCGGAAACCAAGTTGATATTTACAATTTTGCTAAGCTTTGTATAGTAAAGAGATTTTGCTTTGTTTTTTTTTCTTTTCTTTTGTCTATGTCATGGTAGTTGTGTATAGCAGCAGCTTGTGCACAAGTACCCACCAAACAGAGACTTTGCAGGACCTCAGCAGCTCCATTTTAAGATTGGTCCAAGTTTCACACCAAGTTTAAATGCTAAAACCCTTTCAAATAGTTGATTAATTTGAGAAGCTCACATGCATCTACAAAGGGCATTCTTCTCAATATGTGCCAGTACTGAAGACATTGTTCAAGTGTTCGGAGAGGAATAGGAGTGGTGACTTCTGGCTTATTTGGTGATGTGCATTTAGCTAAGCATATCCATGTTTTGCACATTTGTACTATGTTTTTTTCTTTTTCAACGTGACAAGGGATAAAATAGAGCAAGCCTTGCCTGTTTTGCTTCTTCTAGTTATGAGGGATGGTTTACCTATTATGACGAAACATCATGATCATATATCACCCTGCTTGAAAGGATTACAAATGCTCCAAGCAACACAAAAACCTTATTCATGGTTTATGATTTATCCATGAATTTTTGGGCGTGTTTATATATAAATAAATGATGCAACCCGTACAAATTAAAGGAAACAATTATTTTATAAGAATCTGTAAAATAATTTTGATGGTATTGCAAATATTTTAAATAGTGTGTTCTCTATCATCCCTTCTTAATGTTGCTCTCCCATTGTAGTACATACAGACATTGGAAAGATAAAGAGTTTTGGCAAGTATCTTTTGTACCTTGTGAGGGATGTACCACCATATGTCTTAGCTTTTTATCTGTTCCTTGTGTTTACAGCAAGATAAGCCGATCTCCAAAGTGAAGCAGCTTTTACGTGAAGAGGGAAAATTAAACCTGAGAAAGAGGAAACAAAATTAAACCTGAGAAAGAGGAAACATTTTTAGCCATTCACACTATTATGCGCTTGAGTTCCGTTGCTTCGTGATTAAAATTGTTTGTTTTTCTTTACATGATAATTATATGTACTAAAATATAAAAATAACTTGCGGAAATAAGATTTCAAGCACAGCGCACGTAAGTGGGTATGATTAAAAATTTTCAAGAAAGTGAACTGGAATTAGTGGGCAAATGGCTTTTTAGTTTGGGGAAGATGGTGACAATTTCTTCAACAAAGACCAGCCGCAGGTAAGAATGCTTGTGTTGGTGTTTTATGAATAATGGCAATAAGTGGAGCTATGCACTGGCTCACAGCCAATCTTCTTCCTCGTCTTCCAGACAAGCAGCTCAAAGCTCGGAGGTCCGATTTGATCTCTTTCTTTTTCTCTGGATTTTATGACTTGGATCTAAGTGAGGTAAGATTCCCGGCTCGGAAGTAGGCCACTTTGGAGAAGACGATAATTAGTATTTCTAATATCTAAGTGTGAAAAACTAAAACTTACATTAATATTTATTGAGGTAAGAATCATATGTATAAGTAAGAATAAAATATAAATCTTTAATTTAATTAACTACTTTTAAAAAAATGACATAACCCATTATATTATACTTTTGGGTCAAATTATTACAAACGGTATTAGAGTTTTCTAATTTCATGTTAAGTGGTGGGTTTGACTAGAGACGTTAGTTAGGCTTACAGTCACAAGTCAAAAAGGTCGTGAGTTGGGGCTAACAATGGTGTAGGAATTTCGAAGACAAAATTTCCTAAGATAGGTGGATTTTCTGATCCCTTAACTTAGTGTCAAGTCTAATATTTACTGAAATATGATTATATTTATAGGTGAAAATAGACTATAAATTTTTAATTTGGTTAACAACTTTTGAAGATATTATATAGCCAATTATGTTACACTTCGGGCATCTTGAATTTGGTTAATAATTTTTGAAGATATTATATAGCCTATTATGTTACACTTCGGGCTAAGTCATTATAATTTATACTATAATTAGGTTTGGTGTAAAGGTAGTACTACTCTTGAGAAAGATGTGGATTGGGAATCATAAACACCTAAAACTCAACAACAACTTAATCTAAATTAGACAAAAAATCAATAACATTATAACTCTTCTACATAGTTCTCAATAAACACCAAGCTAATGTTAAGGGAAAAGTTGTTCATCCTAAACTTAAAAAATAAGATAATTTATAGGGGCTTTTAGTTTTTTTCTATAATGTTAAGTTAGCTTCTTCTTTTTAAAGTACATGTACAGAACTACCGATAATATAATTTAATTTTGGGGATAAACGATAACTGATTGCATTAATATTATCATAATCTCAAACAGTATTCAGTATTTGATTTATTACTTTTATAAAAATAAATTGTATTAGCTCAAAATTAGTTGTACATGTTGTACATGAGTTCTTAATTAAAAGACCTATAATTTGCGATCGACCTAAAAATAATCATTATAGACATAATATTTATTTAGCCACGTAAAATAGGATGAATCTAACATATACAACATGCACAAATCACGAACAAAGTAACATTTGCAAAATAATATCAAATATGACGATTATGTGGTATGTGATGGCCTTTAATAGGGACATCGGTCTTCAATAAAAAAGAAATTATAAAATAATAGCCATTAATATAAATAAGAAGTTATTTTCACGTACGTGGATTATATTTTAAAACTCATCGTCAGCTATTTTTTATGATAAATAAATTAGAAGATAACGAGAAGAAGATCCTCTACGTTCTCACAAAACTCATCCCCATGCATGTACTAAATTAACTTGCATAGAAACCGCATAATAATATTTATATTACACTTCATTAAAAGCTTTTGCCTTAAATTTTCAGACAATTTTTTATAAGCAAAAGATATTAACTCAAGCTGTTCATTCATATAATTTGGCTGCAAATATGAAGAACCATGGAAATGGCCGCCCATTTTGACTCCGAGGCTAATTTCTAGAAACCCATGATTTTATTTTTATTTGTTTCTGAAAGTTCTAGATATTCATTAATAAGTACATATTAAATTAGAAACATTATTAGAAGATAGAATAGTAGACGCCAAAAGTCCAGCACGTTCACCACATTTACACCATATCTTCTCCTCTTCCCATACATAGTCCATTGGCCGAGTATCCATCGATACGTGATACTTATAAATAAATAAGCCCTTTAATTAGATACCAAAGTACCTATTCATTTTTTTATTTAATTTCTTTAAAAAATCTTAAATAGTACCCAATTTGAATGTAGACTTACTAAACTACTTGGTTTAAATTTTAAATTCGAGTTATCAAAACAAGGACCGTGTGATTATCTCCGAAGAACCATAAGCACACTATAGTTTATATATATATATAACATTAACTTGTCATTCTTTCATTCATAATTACTTCGTGCAGATCTCTAAGGTTCCAACATCTCATTCTATTATTCGGTTACTTATATATATTTAATATATTTATCTTACTTATTATAAAAAAATCCACACTTTAAAATTTAGAATGGGATTTTTGTATAAAAAATTAGCTTATGTGTTGTGAATTTATTTTTGATTTAGACATATATGCAATAACTAAAAATAATTATATGGTGAATCAAAATATTTTTTTAAGCATATATATATATATATATATATATATATATAAAACCATTAGTGGCTTGTGTCATTCAATCGTTGCTTACTTTTATTGATGATGTTAATGGTGGTTATGATTACATAAAACAAAATTGGGCAAATGATCAATGTTACTGCTGAGAACTTACATATGTTCTATACACTATATTGGTTTCATGGTTAAAATTTTAACATTAATGCACCAACACACGGAGTAAATTATCTTTTTGTTTGTAGTTCCATTCTTTGACTATTCTGATTTGGCAGGGATGATTTTTAGTGTTGTATATGTTTTCATTTTAGTTTATATTTGTTTTCTGGTTTCCATTATTGGTTGGAATTTGGTTTGGGGAATTTGTAGCTTTTTACTATCTCACAGGTTTCATGACTGTTTATACTGTTTCCTACTTTCATTACCGTCTATTTTCTATTTTTTGAGTGCTAAAAATGTCAACCTCATAGAAGATGTAGGAATCTGTAATTTATTATGACAATGGAAATTTCAAGTTAAACAAATTGTAATAAACATTTCAATTATATTGGACGCGTTGCAGATTTCAGCTGAAGTAGAAGTGCATGTAACAAGCTCTTTAAACTATTGTGTTAGTTTAGTAAACTGAGACTGAGAGTTTCTTTTTCTTAGTCTATGTTGGCTTCATCTCAAATTTTAATTTTCTGTCCTTATTTCACTCAATATTGGGAAGAAGAGACTCCTAACAATAAATGATTACCTAATCTTCTATTTTGTGGCATCATTATTACTGGCTTTGTGATAGCTATAAAAACAAATATATTACTCAATGTTTTAAGTTGGCAACACATTCAATTGTGCAGTAGGTAGAAGTCAATTTATTGACAGCATTATAAAATGAATTGAGATGAGAGGCAATCACATTTCATTGGACGATGAATTACTTGTCTTAAGTGGTATTATAGTTTAGATTTTGGAAGAATGTGAAATATTCATTATTAACTTTCATTTGCAGGGTGACAAAGGGAGGAAACGAAGTGATTGGATGAATTGGGCACTCCCACCTAATACAGTTCTTCCTACTCTCTGGTCCAATTTCTCTGGTACCATTAGGTTATGATACATTGGTGACTAGATTTGATGGCTTCACATTGGATGGAAGTGGTATTCATGTTGAGAACATGCAAGGAAATGTAATGGCTACTAATACTGGTGTTCAATTTGTTAGAACATCTTCCGAAGATAGTAATCATTCTTTTCACAACTATCAAGCGGTGGTGATGCTTCTATGACTAGCAGACTATTAAACAAGATTGACTCTTCTTGAGGTAGATATTTTGGAAAAAGAATGCATATTGTCGATTGCAAGTGCAAGAAATGCAGTGAAGGCAAATTCTACAGATTAACCCTGCAAATCGACAATATGCATATTCGCAAATCGACAATATGCATATTCTTTTTTGGAAAAATAATTTGCCTTCACTGCATTTCTTGCACTTGCAGTTGACAATATGCATTCTTTTTCCAAAAAGAATCTGCCTCAGGAGGAGTCAGTCTTGTTTAAAGCATCACCAACTTGTGTAGCTCCCGGCTAGCCCTTTGATAGTTGTGAAAGAATGATTACTATCTTCGGAAGATGTTCTACCGAGTTGAACACCAGTATTTGTAGCCATTACATTTCCTTGCATGTTCTCAGCATGAATATCACTTCCATCCAATGTGAAGCCATCAAATCTAGTCACCAATGTATCATAACCTAATGGTACCAAGAAATTGGACCAGGATCAGGAGTAGGAGGAACTGTATTAGGTGGGAGTGCCCAATTCATCCAATCACTTTGTTTCCTCACTTTGTCACTCTGCAAATGAAAGTTAATAATGAATATTTCACATTCTTCCAAAATCCAAACTATAATACCACTTAAGGCAAGTAATTTATCGTCCAATGAAATGTGATTGCCTGTCATCTCAATTTATTATATAATGTTGTCAATAAATTGACTTCTAGCTACTGCACAATTGAATGTGTTGCCAACTTAAAACATTGAGTAATATATTTGTTTTTATAGCTATCACAAAGCCAGTAATAATGATACCAAAAAATAGAAGATTAGGTAATCATTTATTGTTAGGAGTCTCTTCTTCCCAATATTGAGTGAAATAAGGACATAAAATTAAAATTTGAGATGAAGCCAACCATAGAAACACAAAAACAAACTCTCAGCCCCAGTTTACTAAACTGGCACAATAGTTTAGAGAGCTTGTTACCTGCACTTCTACTTCAGCTGAAATCTGCAACGCGTCCAATATAACTGAAATGTTTGTTACAATTTGTTTAACCTGAAATTTTCATCACCATAATAAATTACAGATTCCTACATCTTCTATTAGGTTGATATTTATAGCACTCAAAATAAAAAATAGACAACAATCAAGGTAGAAAACAATAAACAATCATGAAACCTGTGAGATAGTAAAAAGCTACAAATTCCCCATTGATATACCAAACCGAATTCCAACCAATAATGGAAATTAGAAAACAAAAATAAAGTAAAAAGAAACCTATACTAATCTAAAAATCCTCCAAGTCAGAATAGTCAAAAAATGGAACTACAAACAAAAAGACAATTTACTCAGTGTGTTGGTGCATTGATGTTAAAATTTTAACCTTGAAACGAATATAGTGTATAGAACATATGTAAGCTCAATTCATACGAAAGCATTTCTCACAAGTAACATTGATCATTTGCCAAATTTTGTTTTATGTAATCATAACCACCATTAAAATCATCAATAAATTCAAGTTATCAAAACAAGGACAATGTAATTATCTCTGAAGAACCATGAGCACACTATAGTCATAAACTTTCAAATTGATTATACTGAAATACATATAGCATTAACTTGTCATTCTTTCATTCACAATTACTTCGTGTAGATCTCTAAGGTTTCAACATCTCATTCTACTATTTGGTGACTTATATATGTTTAATATATTTAAATTATTATAAAAAAAATAATCCACACTTTAAAATTTAGAATGGGATTTTTGTAAAAAAAATTAGCTTATGTATTGTGAAATTTTTTTTGTTTTTGACATATATGCAAGAACTAAAAAATTTATATGGTGAATCAAAATATTTTTTTAAGCATATATATATATATATATATATATCTAACCATTAGTGGTTCGTGTCATTCAATCATTGATTACCAAAATATAATCGTGATTATGCATGACATCTTCCCACACTTAATAAAAAAATTAAAATAAAACTTTGATGGCTAAAGAAGATAACCCTAGTTTTGACAACCAGAAAGAACCATGGATACGCTACATGAAGTATCGATGACGTATCAAAACCCCACGAATCGCTAAGAGCACCCACACCACGTCTCACCTCCCATTTCGCCGCCGCCGCCGCCCTTCCATGACGAGGGTCGGGGCTGCCATGGCCCTCCGCGGCCTCCTCGCCGCCCGCGCCGCCGCCGCCACCCAGGGAGGCTCCCCGCGGCGGCGTTCCACAGCTACTCCTCCGACGGGCTCGGGCCGGCGGCGCCGCGGTCGTCGGCGAGGTCGCTGCCGTTCGGGATCGCCGGCGTTCTATCGTTCTCCGCAGCGGCGGCCGCGGCGACCTCCCCGCCGCCCTCGCCAAGGAGCCGCCCGTGGCTGATTTGATGCCGAAGAATGTCGTGCTCTACCAGTACGAAGCTTGCCCTTTCTGCAATAAGGTTAAAGGTGATTCTCTTGGTTCGAAAATTGGCATCTTTTCGGATTTATTTGTGTTCAATTTGTGCGAAAGTTATTAACTTTGTGGTATTTTCGGTTGAAAATTGGATGTTTTGAAGTTACGTGTATTGTTGTAGAAACCATTGAAATTGATGTTGTATTGGGGAAAATATTTGACTTTGGTGAAATTTATCATTCTCTGACCGATCATTTGGCTTCTGGATTTGATGATAATGCAAGGAACATGAGAAAAATTAATGTAGAATGTAAATTTTTGGGAATTGTGTCTGACATTGAGATTTGTTTTTGTCTTGATGCTTACTTGAGTTGTAATCTATATACTTTATTTGTTACTGACTTATAGTAATAGTGAGCTTTGGAATTGGATGTCTTGACCACCATTTTTTCTGCCAAAGCTGACTTTTGGATTAGCTCCTCTTGTAATTTAGCTATTGGAAAGGTACGGATAAGTTTGCTTAGTAGAAGTGGATTTACGAAATTTTGACGCCCTATTTCTAGATATTATTTGCTAATAATTTGAATTTCTTTTTGTTTCTTTCGTCTTGCATATGAAATGGTGGGCAACTAATTTTTCAAATTTGCGTGTGCGTGTGTGTTTGTGTGTGTCAGTTGTGTAGGGTGCGCTGCTGACAGTATAATCTTCAATCCTAAATAGGATGTAACTATGAATTATGACATTGTTTAGGTTTCAATAATGACTTGAACTGCAATCTGTATGCGTTATTTGCTAGAGTAACAAGGGTAGTTATTGGGAACTTTCGATTGGATGTCTTCAGATGCATTTCATTTGCCAGATCTGACCTTCAAAAGTGATTCTTAGTTCATAATTGGTGTCTTTTTGGATTTAGTTGCTTTTTATTGGTGTCTGATTTGTTTGAAAGGTATTAGCTTGGTAGACTTCAACTTGATGGGTGGATGTTTTTGTAGCTATATGTGTATCCTTGTTGAAAGGATTGAAATTGATGCTTATTCATGAAAGTATATGAGCATGATGAAATTGATGTAAAATGTACATTTTTAGGGGAGTTGTTTCTGGTATTCAGCTTTGTATGTATTATGTCTTGAACAACATATTATCCGTCATTTGACTTTTGGAACACCTACCCTTGTAAATATAGCTAGTGGGAACGTAGTGAATATGTTTGTATCCTTGAAGTCCTATCAGTAGATCCAATTATCTCATGCTTTGGTTGCTTTCCCTTTATTAGGTCTTCTGTAGCAAATGACCGGCCAACTGATTTATGGTGGGGCTATTGGCGGCATTTTAATTTTTTATCCCGTATAGGTTGTACATATGAGATAAGGATGCCATATGATATTCAGTGCAAGTATTTGTTTGTTTTAATCGCCATATATATCTGGAATCAGTCAATGCTACATGCTATATATAAAATAATGATGATGCATGATGATATTCTGCTGCGCTTGTCTTTTCGTTTGTAATTGCCATATGTAATGGTAACAATTAATTCTAAATACCATAAATTAGACAATTCTACATAATGTTCTTATTTCAGGAATAACGGAATTTTTTTGTTTGCTTCTTATGCTATATTTTTTAAGCATTCTTGGACTACTATGATATACCATACAAAATTGTGGAGGTCAACCCCCTTAGCAAAAAGGAGATTAAATGGTCGGATTATAAGAAAGTGCCAATATTGACTGTGGATGGTGAACAGCTTGTTGATTCATCAGGTGTAGTGTATACATATGCTTATCCATTATCTATGAGTTTGCATACTTTTATGCTATTCATTATTCTGTTTTAACCTGTCAATGATTTTCAGACATAATTGACAAAATGAGCTGCAAAATCCATCCAGATCAATCAGATTTAAAAGATGAGGAGGGAATGAAGTGGCGCAAGTATGTCACTGTACCTTGTTTGCTTCACTTTCTAATAGGTTTTTAGTTTTTTTCTAGCACATGATTCTACTACAAGTACTTACAAAGTAATTGATGTTCTTACATGACAAAACAAGTTCGATTTTTTCTTGTTGCTGGCTTTGTGACAGAAAATTACTGATGTTTCCTTAAGGTATTGCATTTATGAAGTCTATTTGAGAAATAAGAAAAGTTTAAGATGACAGTAATGTGGAAACTTAATCTTGTTTGTTCTGGTGAGATACTAAAGGAAAGGCAGCTGACATAAAAGCACTTCTCTTTGTTATTGCATGGATTCTATGCAACTAATTTGATGTGAGAAATGATTAATAGGTTGGACAAAATATATGCTACCAATTGCATGCTAGTTGGGATAAGGTGCGTATGATGACAAGGCCTATACTTGTTCTCAACTCTAACAAGCTAAAATTTAATATGTCGATTTGTCAGATATACATTTATGTCGAACACAAAAATACATTTGCAATTAATAAAATCTCTAGTTGTTTGCTTCTTGCTTCAATGGGAACTCTGTATGTTCCATGATTTGCGAACTGCTTGGCACCTTATAGATTTTTCTAATATTTTTGAAAGAGTTTCAGTGTTGGGTTTTAGATTTTTCCAATTTGATTGATGTAGAAACTCACAAACTGAATTCAAATATAGTTTAAGTGGTTGATCAGACACCCCATTATTTTGCAGGTGGGTTGATGATCATTTGGTTCACGTTTTGTCACCAAATATATACAGGAATACATCTGAAGCCCTAGAAGCATTTGACTATATTACAAGCAATGGTTAGTCTCTGACATCTTTTCGAAGTACTTTTTGCAGGAAAAAAGGTTTTATTCTACATTCATTTTGTCATTGTTTGGTCCAAGTGCTATGTGCCACATTATTAGAATGTGACATACCCTGTTAAGAAGTGAACTAATCTTAATATATACTCCATGCTCCATTTTTAAGCTTTGTTTTTCTTGCATTTTGTTGAATTCATTTACAAATTAAAAATTTAGGCAATTTTAGCCTCATGGAGAGGATGAGCGTGAAGTATGCTGGAGCAGCAGCCATGTATTTTGTATCAAAGAAGCTGAAGAAGAAGTATAACATTACAGATGAACGTGCAGCCTTGTATGGTGCTGCTGAGACATGGGTTGGAGCACTCAATGGCAGAGATTTTCTAGGTATACTGCTTAATCTGCTTGGTCATAATTTATGTTTGGCATTGGTTTTTTAACTCCCTACCACAATATCCTCATGTCGCAGGTGGGGCCAAACCAAATTTAGCAGATCTTGCCGTCTTTGGGGTTTTGAGGCCTATTAGATATTTGAAGTCGGGCATGGATATGGTGGAGAACACCAAGATTGGAGAGTGGTACGAGAGAATGGAATTGGCTGTTGGACAGTCTTCGAGGATCGATGCGTAGAATGGATTGACACTGTGTGGACATTTGATGTGGTCCATCATACATGTAGAACGTCATTTTTCGAAATATTAAAGAATAGTGGTGTTTGTATGAGCTACGTCTTATATTTGTTTTTCTTTTTAGCAGGACTGCAATTTTGATCTCTGTGTATGGCTTCAAGCAGAAATAACTTCCTGCCCTTTTGTCAGGAACAAGATCTTCTCTGTTATGGTAATCAAGTTCAATTGAAGAGGGTGGAATACCATTGTATACAAGTAATTTCCATTTTGTAGTCCCAAATTGAGCAGGAACTCTTATTAGCTATAAAATGAAGTTAGTATGATATTTTTTAACTTTTGAGCTGGCTCTGGTATTGGTGAAGTTGTTGAGGAGCTTCATGTTTTGCATTTTCATTGGCGAGTGACCTGAATTTGCCTTTCGTTATATGGTTTATTTATTTAGCTGGGGGCCGATATTTGAAATTTCAGATGGCATTATTTTTATTTTAAAATGCAAATTATTCACGGAATCTAAATATCTGGTAGAATTAACTTTTTTCACCCGGAAATTATTTGCAAATTAGCTACTCAGGAAAAATAAAATAAAATCATAAATTCATCATATATGGAAACTTATGAATGGAATGGAATAACACAGTTGATGTTACAAGTTCTTTGAAGAAAACAAACTGTAATGTTTGGTGTGTGCGACCCATAAGAAACACTCAAAAAGTGTTCACAATAGAAGTGACTCTTAGTAAAATAAAATAAAGTAGTCCAAATGAAGTGATAAATTAACAATAATAATGTTTCACAACATAGCATATATGACAACAAGTAAGCAGTTTCACGAACAAGTTTGTTCACCTCCATCTGGAGAAAGCGAAATGGCAATCAACCCTGCATATTATCAAAGATACATAAGACGATTCCCTCAAGGAAAAAAAAAGATACAAAGGAACGATGAAGCATGGAATTGACCAAAGAGAAAAAAAGGACAACAAACAAATTATACCCACACTTGGAAGTGGCACTCGCCTCTGTAGTCAAACATCATTTGTTATGTATCGACCATCAATTTCAATGCGAGGGTTGTGGGCAATCAATGGCAAAACGTTGCATGTCATGTCAAATCAATTCAGAAGTGGGGCATCTCGGGCCGCCAGAGCTGTTCCTCAGTCGGGTACCCCTCACGACTTAGCTCATTGCAACCGTAAATGGTCAGTCGTAAATTTGTGAGTTGCATGACCTCCTCAGGGAGAGACTTCAAGTTGGGGAGGTTGCAAATTGTGAGCTCTCGCAGGGCTGGGACATGGAGGAGGCCGGCAGGAAGTTCCCTCACCTCTCGATCAATCCAAACGCACACGCTGCTTCGGCGCGTCCACTCAAGCCAGGGAAGCGGCTGGCCCCTTATTTCTAGCGAACGGTCGGCGGTGGTGAAGATGGGTGGCATCGCTTTCAGCTTGGGGCAATCAAATAATGTCAGTTCTTGCAGCACTGGCACGACCGGCGGTGGTATCTCACTTCCCTCTCCTTCTTCACTAGTACTAGTACCAGTGGTGGGCAATGTCACTACCCACTCGGACCAACTCCTCATCTCTTGGAACGTTAGGTCTGTCAAGCAGGGAAAGGAGGGTGATGGGCCACCCAAGAATTCCCTCCCTACTCTCGTCACTCCCGGCAGTCCAGAAATTGTAAGTCTGTTGAGGTTTGGCAACTGACCAAGAGGCGGCAGTTGGGTGCAGTTCTCGCAGCGATAGAGCTCCACTTCTCGAAGGTAGCGAAAGGCGCCGCCGTCGCCCATCCAACTGGGAAATGTTAGGCCTGGATAATCCGATAGTGCCAGATTCCAGAGCTGGGGAGGTGGATGTAAACCTTCCAATACCCCTCCTGCAGCTACAACAGCGTTCTTATTCTCATTAGTAGTAATATAATTATCACCAGTACGGGCAGGGTTATACTCCCAGGAGAGGCGCAGATCCTTAAGACAAGTCTTGTGCTCTAGCTCCGCAGTTCGGGCCTCGTCTCTGCTCCCCACCTCCTGCAAGTTGGAGATTTCAAGCGTCCCTGCTGGGAGGTGCATATTCATACCTCCCAACTCTCCGATGTTGCTGCGCCTGCATCCTCCTCCTCTGGCATCTCCACCAGCCGCCACTACCGGGAATCTGTCTAATGTCACCACCACATCATTTCGCTTCGCAATTCCTCGAGGTAGCTTCTTCAATCGCACACAACCTGCAATGTTCAATCTTCTCAAGCTGGCCATTGCAGTGATCCCCTCCGGCAATTCCTCTAAAGAGCATCCTTCGAGGTTGATTACCTGCAAATGTGGAAGGGAAACTACCCTTTCCGGCAATTCCCTTAAATCAACATAACCTTCGACGTCCAAGTGTCTTAAACTGGCAGGGTTCTCGTCCGGCATTTTGGTGAGATTATGACACCATCTAAGGTCTAGTGTTCGTAAATTAGAAAGGGAGGCAATGGCTTTTGGCAAAGTCGTGATAGATCTGCACCGCGACAGGTGCAAATATCTAAGCTCCTTCAATTTCTCAATTGACGCTGGCAGTTCCTTTATTCGAGTGCCACTCAAGTCCAGATGTCTCAAGTGCACCAGCTTCCTAAGGTGCTTAAGATGGAAACAGATACGTAAGTCACATTCTCTTAAAATCAGCACCCGAACATTTTGCAACATCTTGACCATGTCAATTTGCTCATCTTGTAATACATGATCGGAATAAATGAATGTTCGTAAATTTCCAACTCCTGCTAAATTGCCTCTCTCTCTCCTCCACACCACCTCTCTTTTTATTGCACAGTGACGAGCTTGGACAGGCTCATTTGGGTTATTTCCTGAACCTATGACACGACACTCATCCTTGGTCACCCATCGAGCGAGGTCGTGTACAAGATCGTGCATTTTGCAGCTTATTATGGTGCCCTCTCCGTCTTTTTCAGGCTCTTGGAACATGGAACGACCTAATAGCTCCTCAAAACACTTCTCTCCCACTTCTTCTACTTCTCTTCGCTCGTCATTTTTTACAGTGATATAGCCTTGTGACACCCACAACTCTACCAACTCATCTTTTCTCAACTCTTCGTCCTTCTCAAATAGAGAGCAATAACCAAAACAATTCTTCAGTCGTGGCGGCAACTCAGAGTAACTCAACATCAAAGCTGGTAGAATACCTTCTGGTCCAGCTGGTAAGTTCCACATCTCACTATCAGCAATAATTTCCCATTCTCGGCTTGTCGGTTGCCTCCCCCTTATCACTCCTGCTATGGTTTTTACGGCAAGAGGCACACCCCCACATTTTTTTACTATTTTTTCACCAATATGCATCAAATGCCCGTATTCTTGATCACTCTCCCCCTCAAAAACTACCTTCTTAAAAATCGACAAGCACTCGTCATCTTCTAAGCCCTTCAATTCATGTGCGTAGGCAGCCCCAACAGTAGCTGCAACGCCTCTATTACGCGTGGTTATAACAATTCTACTACCCTTTGCCCCTTGATTTAGAACCTGCTGCAAAGGCTCCCAGGCCAGATAGTCCTCGTTCCAAACATCATCTAATACCAATAGGTACCTTCTATTTCCAAGCATTCTCGCCAATTGTTCACGCCTTCCCTCCTCCTGATTAACAACTTCACCCCAACTCTCAATCATACTTTTCATAATCTCTTCCCTGTCAAAGACCTCTCCAACACACACCCACGTAAGCCTAAACCGTTCTTTCACGATTTCACTGTTATATATTGATTTAGCCAGCGCTGTTTTTCCAAGGCCACCCATACCCATTATGCATAGGCTAGGGACCTTTCCTCCTCCACAATTTAGCAACTGATCTTCTTGTTCTTCTATAAGTTTGCTAATTAAGATTTTCTTATCATTGTCTCTTCCGATTACGCTAGGTTGATCTACCCAAGAATCAGTTCGTCTCCCCGCTCTCATTTCTCGAACCGGGCTATCACGAAATTGATAGTTATTCTTTTCCGCGGCTATTTGTTGCAACCGACTTTTTATTTCATCAACTTTTTCGGTATTTAATGCGACCAATTGCATGCTTCATGAGAGAGATCAACGGAGATGAGAGATTTCTTACTTGATCAGCTCTAAAGCAATTAAAACAACCTGTAGGGGTGGTCACTGCATCAACCTCCAATATCCTCCACGACTCTAGCATGTCCTCCAGGTCGTATGCCACATGCTTGAGCTTTTGCAGCCAGCTCCTCACGGACTCCTCACTGATCTGCTTCGACTCAGCATCTTGAAGCACGTTCTTGATAGCAGAGAACTCACTGGAGAGATTATGCAGCTCTTTCGTGAGGCCCATCAGTGACACAAATTCAGTTTCTGCCATCCGAAGGAGATGGTCTACTACCACGGTAATGATCCCCTCCGCCATGATTTGGGAGCTAATTTAAGTGGCGGTGATCGGGAAGGTGTTGAGAGAAGAGGGCAGGTGATGTATAGTTTGTGATTAATCAATCATCTGGAGATAATGGCAGTCCTGCTCATAACAGGTAGTGGGACATGAGGAATCGTACCATGACAGCTCTCAATAAGGAAACCGAGATGCCAAGCTCTTTGTAATTTATACTTGCTTCCAATTCTTGTTTTGCCTCTATTCTTCTCTTTGCGTCCTCTACCGTTTTTCCAAAGTGGAAGTTAAGAAGCCTCAGAAAAGTAGAATGAAGATGCTTCGATCTATTCTTTGCCTCCACTTCATCTTATCACGTCTTCTTTCATTTGCCTCCTATACATGCTTGTTAATTTGTTGGAATCATACACGTATATTACTAAACCACGAAATACTGGAAGAGCATACAACGGACGCCTTCCTCAACCACCCAAGAAGTTATCAAGTAGCCTAGACAAGACCATAACTGCAGAGTCGGGAGCCAAATAAAATCTTCCATTTTCTGATCAAATGATACAAACAAAGAATGAAACTTACATTAAATTTGAAGAACTATTCTGAAAATCACACTGCTGGAAAATGAGAGCAGGACGATAACAAATCGATAAAGGCTCTAGGTATAATATTCTCCTGCTCATTGGTGGGGCTTCATGTGAAAATGATGAACATGCTAAACCAATTTTAGGATCATCATTTATCGCTATCGTCATCCGCATCTTATACTAGCAGGGATGGGACCAGCCGCATAAATCTTCCTCTCATACTTAGTATAGAAAATACACGTAATAATCAAGTTAAGAGGTCAGTACAAGCTATAACCGAAGAACTGGCTGATGATAATGGCCAAACCAAGAGCAATTGCAACGAGCGACGAAGCCCAAGTCAGTTTTTCTGTTACCCGTGGAATCCTGTCTTTTAGAGCTTGACTACAAGAACCCAGAAAGGCAGTGTAGCTTCCCATGGAAATCACAGTCCCAACAAGAAACATTCCTAGGAAGGCAGCACCAGCTAATCGTGATGGAAGTGCAAGGGCAGGCAATACCATCATCAGAGCGTCAGGCTGAAGGCCATGAACAATCCCCGTGGCAAAAGTTGCGAATCCTATCTTTTTCTTCGGAGCTTCAATAGGTTCAACCATGGACACCTCACATTCCCCACCTTCGAGAGCAACGCATGGTGTTGGAACCTCCGTTGCTTCTCTAATTCCCATGGCCCCAATGACAACTAGGGTCATCCCTACTACTATTGTACCCCATGTTCTGAGCACTTCAATATGTAACCGATCTTTAAGTGTTAGGAACAGCAATCCAAATATGACCTGTCCTGCATCATGACCACAGCCCCAGAGCGCACCTAAAGCGGCACTTTGCAAGCTAGAGCGGCCAATAGATAGTGGGGCCAAAGCTGCAAGGTGGTCGGGTCCTGACAGCGTGTGCAAACAGCCGGCAAGAAATCCAGTCCATGCACTACTAAATACCTCGGTATGGATAAGTCTTCCTCCGATGGAAGCCACAGAAGGCCCCCCAGCTCTAGAAGCAGATTGAATGGTGGCAGAGGCTTGGGAAGCTATAAAAGGCTGGATTAGAAGAGACACTAGTACAGATATAATTACAGCCACACCAAATGGAAAATTCTGCAGAAGAATCAGAAGCAGCATGTATTAGTCGGCAAAGAATATAAAGGGTAGAAACATAAAAAATGCTCTTAATCAAGGTTGAAAATGTTGAAACTTCAACTCTAGATGAAGCTGCAATAACAGACATATAATGAGCATGGTGGACCATGAATCATAAACCACATTATGCAGGTGCAACATTATTTAATTTAGTAATTAACCTCTTCACACTAGTACATAGTGTATAAACAATCTCGAAAATGATGATTGCTTTGGTAAGTACATTCCAAAAATGTGATAATCTCAGAAGACACATTTTAAAAATACATTTTTGGAAATGTGATAACCTCATAATATTAAAGCACAATGGCATACAATGGACATCTTACCTAAAATACCATGCAGGATATGAAAGCATGTAATTCTATCACTACCAATATCACAACTCCATTCACAAAATATACTTCATTTCTCAGCTTCTTACTCTAACTTTCTGTCTATTAAATCTTCTTCTTCACCATCAGAAGAAGTTGACCATATAACGAACTACCATTATTAGCCCCCACCACCCCCAACTACCCACCAAAAAAAACTAAAATCATATGTCAATGAAACAGTCATTATAGATTTAAAAAAACAAAGCCATTGTCATAATATTTTATAAAAAGCAAATAGAAAATATAGGTGTGCCATAAAACACAACCATAAAAACGAATGACTAAGCACTTTAGAACAGTAAATTAACACCAATTCTTCACCAAATTAGCATAAGACATCAATGATTAACCATTTACTTAATAAGACTTCTGAACTGTATAACTAGAATATTCAGTACAAACAACAATAAGACAATTCATATGGAAAATAATGCAAATAAACAAGTGGAAAATACCAAGAAAATATCATCTGTACATCATCAAGATGAATAAAATATCCATACACCATAATTTAACCCCATCAAAATGAATGACCAAAGCCTTAAGAGGGGTAAACTGAGACAAAATCTTCACCAAATTAGCAGAAATTTCCAATAGTGAACCATTGGCATTAACTGATCCAAATTTCCCAATTACACAACTACAAAAGCCAAACCAAAACAACAATCGGATAATTCAGATAGAAAACACTTGAAAGATATCACCATAACATTACCCATCAACATAAAATAAAAAACCAATATTATACCATAAATTACCCCCCGCTAAAATGAATGCCCATGCCCATGAGAATAATTTAATTTAGACAAACTCCTCAATAATACAAAAACAAGGTATTCAGAGATTAACGATAGTAACCAATCCACACAAAATTCTCATCAATGCCCACCTGATATTTAAGCAAAAATCTGACGATCCAGACAAAAAGAACGCGCCATTTCATCCCTATAGAACTCCTCACTAAACCAGAGGAAACTCTTTAAATTTGAACCTTTTCTCTATTCTCACCAAACTACAGCTGATATTCAAAGCAGAAATCACACAAGTAAGACAAAAAAGCTCACACCATTTTGATAAGGGTGGACGGACACAAACTATCTCCATAAACCAGTTGAACCACTTTCGAAACCTCGCCAATCCAACAGCAGATATTCAAGTAAACATCACACAATTTGGACTCAAAAAAATTTAAAAATAAAGAAAAGACCATTTCGTCCCTTGATAACAGTAATAAATTGAAACATAATCCTGAATAATCCAGAAAAACAATTAAATAAAAACAACAAAGTTGAACCATTTCCTAATTCTCGTCAATGCACAGCTGATATTTAAGCTAAAAGCAGACAATTTAGACCCAAAAAAAAAAAACCCACGGCATTTCATCCCATGATAACGGTGAATTGACCCAAACACCTAAACAATTCTGAACAAAAAAATTATTAAGCATAACCACTTCATAATTTCCTTCAACCTAAGCTGATACTCAAGCTAAAGCCACACAATTCAGACAAAACGTTCACACGATTTCAATCCCTTGCTAACAGTAGTAGTTTAACACTTTTCCCCGTCAAAGTCGAGTCTTTTTTTGCCCCGAACCACGCCCCTAGAACCCCCAATCCAAGAAAAAACCCAACAATCCAGACAATAAGATCTCACCTTTACCAAAGCAGACATCCCACCGCCGCAGCCAGCCTCCGGAGCCGGCGACGGCGTCGAGCTGGGAACGGCCTCGCCGCTGCTCTCTCCGGCGAAACAGACCGGAAACCTCCGAAACGAATCCGAAAGGGACGACGGGCATGGCCGGTCGGAGACAAAGGACAGGGGAGGGCGGGGCGGCGTGTAGCAGGGGCGGAGAAGTAGAGCGATGGAGGAGCTGCGGGGGAGCAGGAGAGGCTTGGGGGGATAGGGGACGAGTAGATGAGCCTCTCCATGGCCGCCGCCGGCGATAAAGGGCGGAGCTTTTTTTGCCGGCTAGGTGTTCGGCCGCAGTGGTGGACGTGGTGGTCGTTTTTGAGCTCTTTAAGAGGATAGAGAAGTCAGAGAGGAATAGCATTTTGTTTCTAGGTGTGCCTCTTTTCTAGGTGCGCCTCTGTGCACCTTACTTAGCCCTTTGTTAATCTGTCCAATTTCTAACTTAGTTATAGCTCAAAATTAATTTTATATAAACGATCACATAGTGAAAAAGTTTGTTCTAAATATTTGACTATTTTTTTATAAATTTAATTTAATTAATTATGAGCAGAATCGATGGCTCTATCAAAATATGCATGAATCATAATAAATAATGGATAATTTAAATTGAACCGAATGTTTTGCTTAAGATTTTTTCAATATTTTTATTTTATTAAGTTGTCAATTTTAAGCCAGTTATTTATTTAAACTCTAAAAGAATAATAGGGGTTGAATATATTTTATGTGCGGATAAAAAAATACTCAACGAATTTGACGTTCTTTATAATTATGCAACATCGTTTGCATTGCTTGATGGCGCACTTCAAAAAAATGGTATTTTTTTAATTGAGTGGATGACGTCATTAGTTGGGTTAGTTTAATTTATTTCCAGAAAATGAAGTGGTGGAGGGTCCCATGATTTTAGCAGTCCATCGTTGACCCCATTCGATTTACTCTTATTCTTATTATTAAAAGAGAAATTTAATACTGAAGTATGATATTTAACTACTCTAAATTTAATAAAAATAAAAAATAATAATGATAAAAAAGTCAAAGGTTCCCGTTAACCTTAATTTTTAACATTATTTTAAAATAAGAAAAATATATATCTCTCACTATAGAGAGCCACGGCCGACTAATTTTAATTTTTAATTTTTTACTAACAATATTTAGTTTATTTGTCTTGAAAAAAATAAAATAAAAAATTAAATTATTATAATGTATTTTTTTTTCAATTTGAATCTATGCTAAAATAAAAGAAGAGTTTGTATCTAAAATATCAAATTATTATTTTTACATGTCTCATGTCACGCGATATATTATCCGGCGAAACTATGAATGTTTGAAGGATTAAAGAAGATATAATCAATTGCTTGTGACACACAAATTTGTTTTTTTCCGAGATCAGTCTCATATATCTCAACCCAAAAATAAAAATTAAGATATTATAAAGGCTTTCGGTACTATTTTCAAGTCTCATTTTTTTAGCTTAAAAAAATACCTTTTTTTCGAGTTTATGCTTATAAGAATTTATAATACGCCAATAATGCCTTGTGATTTAGTTCTATATTGATCATTTTTTAATCCACATGTAATTTAAGGAGATTTAGAAAATAACCATGTAAATGGAACGATTCATTGATTTTAAATTTTTAGAGGGGAGTTCGTTTTATCAGAAATGAGCTGTTCATGCACTTTTCCAACTTTTAGGGAAACAAATTGACAAGTGAAGTTTGGCAGAGTTAGCTTAAATTCATGAAAAAAAAAGAGAGGAATACAACACTCTGCTAATTTGTCCACATATAGTTCCCAACATATATATATATATATATATATATATATATATATATATTATCCATATATATATATATATGCTTGTTCCTGTTCCTAGAGAAAAAAAACGGAGAAAATTAATTATACATTCACAGCTTGAATAATGGCATGTTCATACAAAATCAATCTTAAATTGTCCTTTTATTTTTTTTCCAAATTATAATATATTGCCGCAGCAGCTCGTGAAAACTAATGTTAGATAGATAATATTTAAACCATAATTAAGGCGATACACAGTGTGCAAGGCGTTTTTACCACTACTAAAAGACAGAGTTTTGTAGCTTGCCATGCATGCATGACCGGTTCAATCTCAATCCGCGTTTGGCAAGTCGACAACATTTGGGTCATGTTCATACCTTAGTTTTTTTAAAACAAGTAAATGCTAATATGTATATGTGTATGAAGAAAGTGGTGCCAACGTCGTCGGCAAGTGAACCACTAAAATGAGGACTTTTGCTCTGCTAATGCAGACTTTTGCTCTGCTAATGTCTTATTCATTAGAAGATTCAACGATTAAAAAAGAAGGGGAAGAAGAAGACGTGAATCACTGGGAAGGTGCACTCTTTAAATCTATTATTATATTAATTAATTATTTAATTAACACGTTGTCGAAAACTAGAGGTGGCATCGAGCCCAAAACGTGCGAGTTTGAGGCAGGCACAAGCGAGACGTGCCTTGATCACGAGCTCCAACTCGGCAGGGGTGTCCACGTAAGCACGCAGGAGTGTCTACTGTTTAACTAATTTTTAATTATTTAATTATTTATAAACTAGAATTAAGGGCTGTTACTTTCACCCAACAAAATTTCTAAACTCAAATTTATGATCTATGCTGTCCGACGAGAAGAATAGCCAACATCATCCTTTCTTTTTTAAAAGAATTTGATTGATGGTTCTAGTCGATTACACCAGATCTGACTACTCTTTAATATAATCAAGTTGGGAGCCATCCAAATTCGGTTGGGCCTCGATCAGATTGCATTGGCTATAGTTATTTTTTGGCCGAATCAACTTAAAAGGTGTGAAAATTGGCTAAATTTTACTTTTAGTGACCAAATTCAATCCGAGTATGGCTAAACACCCTTTGACTAGATCTGGGTTGGGCCAGCCAAATTTGAGACATCTATTTTAATTAAAAGATTTAGGCTATTTTTATGATCATACGGGCTATATGAGTAGAGGTAGGAAACTTTTCTTGTCTTGGTCTTAAAAATCTTTTAAAAATAAAATTCAAGATAAAACATCAAATAAACTATGCTTATCTCTCTTTTAAATGACACAAACTCACTACAGAAATATAATGGTAGAGTTGTGGGCTTGAGATTAGTTGGGCTCATGCACATGTGGTGGACTTAGAATGTGTAAAAGGTAGAGACCCAATTATAACAAAATTGGTAACCAAATTATATCAAAAACATTTTGAACATTTGACAAATTCTAAATCCCAATATTAATATAGCTATTAAACTTTTACACGATTTAATCTTGAATTGGAACTTTAGCAAACTCATAATCCATATCTTGAATTGAACATTTAGCCATCTATTATAATAATAAATAATAATAATAATAAATAATAAATAATAATAATAATAATAAATAATAATAATAATAATAAATAATAATAATAATAATGGGTAAAACCGTAAAAACCATAAACCCATAAATAAACCCCTAAAGCCTAATAAAAATAGCTTCTTCCTCCCCAAGCCTCCCACACCCTTGGAGGTGGTCGGAGCTTGGCCATTGCCGCCTCCTTCCTCCTCCTCTGCAGGTTTTCGGTGGGTGGGATGGAGCAGGTGGCTTCCGTGTTCGATAAAGTCAAGGCCTTTGCCAAGTCGACCAAGGATTTCGTCAAGGATTCGGTACACAGAGCCACCAACTCGAAGCGCCGGAATCCGGTATGGTCTTTTCTCGTTTTGATTCCTACTCTTCTCGCCCTTTTGCTCTTGCCTTGTGTATTTCATGCCGTTTTTTTCATCCTACTGTGTACGTAGCTAGCTTCTTTTTAATAGGTGACAAGATGATGCCTATGTTGTATTATTGTGGAGATTAGAATTGTATGTGATTGTGATTTGGGTACGTTTAGCTCAGGGTTTTCTGTTGTAGTGTGCAGATTAGTATTGTGGATGATTGTGATTTTGTCTATAGCGATGGATAATTCTATGAAGCAAAGTGTTTGTGGGTAGTAAGTTTGGCCTTTTTGGAGATTAGGATTGTAGCTTTTATGTGTTGAAGTGGGAAAATTAGACCATCCTTACCCACGAGAAAAATGGTATGATCTTCTATATCTATCTGTTTTTGAACAAATAATTGGTTTTGATGTTCTCATCATTGACCAACCAATTGCATTACTTATCAGATAAAAAATATGGTAATAGAGTAGTAGTTAGGTGCGTTTGTGTATTTCACTCAAATTTAACAATAAGAGTTAAGGCTAGAAAAATGAAGACTTATTCATGGGGTACATTGGTCATGAGTCAAGACCAGGGGCAGGTAACAAACTTTATGGGGTTAGAATGTTGGGTAAGGATGCTCTCTATCTTATGTGTAAGAATTCCTGTTAGTTCTCTTTGGGGTTATTGATAATGAGTCACTATTAGTCTATAGCTTTTATTTGTCGTAGTATGAGACATGAAGACCATAGTAAAACAGATACGATTTCACCGACTGGAAGACTATATATTTATTGTTGTCTTTTAGATGTGTGACGATGTAATTGTAATGATTATGATCATATTTGCAGATTGAAATATTGAAACGTTTGCAGAGGGAATCATTTTCTGATCTGATGAAACTAAGGGAGAGGCAGGATAAAGTAGAAAAAGTGCTTTCTTTCTATAAGAATGGCAAATGGGGCCCATTCCAACAAAGCGCAACCCATGTAAGGGGAGAAATTGATGTGATTGGAGCTTTGGTTCTGTTAAACAGCAATAGCAATGATGGACAGACGACCAATGCATTACGTGAAGCCGGAATCAGGACTGGTATCCATTCAAAGTTCATTTTTGAGACAATTGTGAGGCAAAAAGACATTTTGGTGGCCGAACTTGCAAGCAATCAGAATGAAGAAGGCTGCCTTGGATGACTTCGGAAGCTCATTGAGTTTATCAAAATTAGCATACTCGGCAAATGTCAATGATCGTTTTTCTGTTGTAGCAGTGCCAATGGGTGCTCGGTATGAAGATATAGAAATGGGTTCCAAACCACTGCAGGTAAACACTTCATAGCTGTGATAATTTTAGAAAAAGTTGTTTTAATGTATAATTCATATACATATATATATAGTCGACATATATTATCATGTTGGGGTTCTATAATATAATAATTCAAAATTAAAGATTAATCCATTCTGCATTCTTATTAAGAAAATTAAAAATACTTAAGGGGAGGGTATTAGAAAACTGTGAAACCTGTTTGCAGGAATTATTCATTGGAATGATTTTTTGTCTTCTGCTTCAATTTTTGCTTCTTTTATGATTTTTTGTTCATTTGCAGGGAGGACGCTTAACTCAATTTTCACCATACTGGCCTCCTCTATTTGACCAAATCCACAATTGTGGTGCCTGTTTAATCATGAAGGGATCACAGTTCAATGCTTCTTTGGGTGGATTTTTGTCGTGGCTGAGGTCTCAGTCTAATGATGTTAGTCAATTTGTTAGTATGCTGGGAAAGGTCACATACCATCCATTAGAAGGAACAAAGCTTTCTGTAGTGGGTCTTCACCAAATGCTGGCATCACAATCTCGGCAGGCTTGGCTTGGACCTTTTATGGCACCTATAGGCAGTTTGAAGTTTCCTGGTAACCATATCGACAATTCAGCTTCTTCAATTTCTTTGTTGCTTGAATCAGAAATAGATGAGAGTTCAAAAATCAATGGCTGGGTGGAATGGCAGAGAACACATCCAAAACACTTGCAGTGGTCATTTTCTTTGTCTGATACACCGGAGGATGAGATAGGTTGGGGTTTCAGGATTGGTGGAATGACAGGAGCGGAGCAAAATCATTGTCAAATGGAAGCTTTTCTGAACTGCAACATGGGTAATAGGTTTATTTTCCGACCAGGTTTTGTGTATTCCATGTCAAATAGTGGTCGAGTGCCTGCAATAATGTTCCAAACAAGCTGGTCACTATGACACTTATAATGGATGAAGGTATAGAACAGGCAAGTACAGCACCAGTGGAGTGTTTTGCTATGACAAATCTTTGCTCATCTCAATTCTAGCTCTATGCATCACCAGATGTATTCTTGATAAGATTTTTTTGACTTGAATTATGATTGCCAGTAGAAATGCTCCTATTACATTTAACTGCCTCAACGGAATGTGGTGAGGCAGACAAAGTTCATATCATGAATAGCATAAGACACAATTGGAGGCTCTTGTTCACAACTGCTGAGTTTTGCACAAAATGTAAAATGGAGATTTCTCACGACATTTTGGTATCTGACATTTGCTTTTGAAGAAGGAATGGTCACTTTGATAGCTGTTGTTTGGCGCTTTTGGGTGATCACTTGTAAACAGAGGCTTTGGTAATTGCATGGCTTGAATATGCAACTAACAGAAGATTTGGAAAAATTTTGATTGATGCTAGAGAAGCCCATTGGAAGAGGAAGTTATATATTGATGGGATGATTTGAACCTGGATTTGGGGTTGGAACTTGGAACAAGTTGATTGATAGACATGGTAGGATTGATAGCCTCGTTGGGTCCTCATTAAAGATTTCTGTCTACACAATTTCGTGCTTCTTGACTAAAATTCTTCCGGAATCTATTTTTTAAAGCATGATGTGAGCTTTCAAGTAAACTGCAAGCTTCCCTTATTTATGGAACTTTCTCTTTTTCCTTTCTCAACTTTATAAAGCAATTGCTTCTTTATGTTCCCCTAATCTTTTGACCCATGTAATATATGAACGAAAGAAATATCAACTGAATAGAACCCAGTTACGCCCGTCATTTTCTTTCTTTGTTCTTTAGTTTTGCTTTTCCAGTAAGGTCTGAGTTGTGTTCTTGTCTAAGTCCTTTATAATCTGATGAAGGTCTCCGACGTTTCCTTCAACTCTAATGTTTCTTGAAAGTATATTTTACAGATTATTGTATCATTGCTGCCATATGGGTACAAAATATGAGATTCCATTTTCTGTATATGAATAAATCGATATCGAGAATACTCATTCGATATATGAAATGTTTTAAAAATATCTCAAATGCTCACCAGAGATTTTTGACAAGTCACAGGAAGTGATCATTATGTTGAGTGAATTCATCTTACTTTTGTTGTATGAGTGAGATCCAAATGAAACCACAATCTGTATTGAATTACGAATCTCATTATAAACACCACTTTAGGATCAATAATCATAAGAAATCACAAACTCTTCCATCTTCACAATGATGAGGGAAGACCATGCAGATGCAGGCCTTTTGAGTTATAACCCTTAGAAATCAAATTCCCCCATCCATATGTCCACTAGAAGATGCATAAGTTGGTCATCCTATTAAGGATTGGCATGCATTAGACTCCATCCCACAAAGAAAAGAGTAAAGAAAAGACAAACTAACAAATGGTCCAACTACCACCACATGCCTCCTTGATACAAGCCAACACAAGCCATTCAATTGTGAGGAGTGGTAGCTAAGCTAGCCAGGCCCAGCTCAAGCTCACAGCATGCCAACAGAGGAAACGCCAAAAAGAAAAAGATGGGGATGGCCTATTCCCCTCTGACCATCTTATGTTGATAGAACTTTTGGACATGCATTCACCATTGACCAAGAAGAGAAAAATGAGTAGATAAACATTTTCCTCAAGCAAGTAGGTAATAACTAACAATCCACTGAGTATATGTATATATATATATAAACATATTATACAAAGGGAGTGGGGATGAACCTTGGCCATTTCTGAATGTCCCATGCTGTTCCTCAGCAAACTAAGCCATTGTATGTATGCGCTTCACTTCACAAAAGGATAGCACCAAGAGCAGCCCCACATGAGGTAGAGCATGCCATTGTAGGTGGTGTTGATGTTCTTGTCTGGCTTTCCACTCAAACATGCACCTATTCATCTCTATTTTGTCCATGCTCAAACTAGCTAGAGGAGATAAATGTGATCTTTTGTGTCTGTTTGCGCTTAAACAAATGATGATTGTATTGGTTATCCTGTGAAGATTTAAGCACTAAGCATCCATACTGACCAACCAATTTGGCATTCTATATATATATATGCAATGGAGTATATTAGTGCAATGGTGATGGTAGTCTCAGTAAATTAAGTAAGCCTCACTCAAAGTTATTAGCATGAATTAATCAATGGGGTTCAATTGATCTTATTTGTTTTTCTCTAATTTGTGCTTAAACAATTTTTATGGGTTCCATGTGTCATGATCACAAAGGGTAGTTAATTGAGTACCTAACATGCGCTCTGTGGAATTTGAACTGCCCACCCATCATGGTTGTCACAATATAAAACTCAAATAACAATTAGTCCCTAATCTCAGCCTTGTAAATAGCAATTGGAATCTTTGCAACCTATGATTTAGACAAAACCATGTTTATTTTATTAATAATTTAACATTTTTTAATATAATTAATTAAACATTTAATACAATAATACAATAATCTCTTATTCCTTTTTTGATACCATGCAATTTTTGTTTAATTTGGTTAACTACTTTAGTTTAGAGGCAAAAATTATAAAGCGTGGAAGAAAGTAAAGATATGAATAATTTTTAAAATAGTTAACCACTTTCAATTTTGACTACATATTAATTATTATTTAAATAAACATTTTTCTTCGGAATAATGAGATTATATGATATATATATATATATATATATCCATTTTTTATGTGCAGGTGACTTAGAATTAATTCTTAGTTGGCACTTAACACTACCACTCCATGACCATTTGAGCTAAATCCGAGCTCAAATTTGTAAGCAATGCGGAAGATAACTCCAACCTTAAATTAAATTGCCAAATCATATAATTTTAGATTTAACTAAATACAAGGTTTAATTTAGGATTTTCTATTTAATAGTTAAATATTGTACTCTAAGATCATTAAGATCATTCCTAATCATAGAGAACTTTAACTTTCAAAGCATACTCAGATATGTTGAACTGTGGGAGAGCATTGATACCAAACACTTTCAAGTTTCAACTCCTAAAAAGTATTAAATCTTTGACTTATTAGCTTAATGATTAAGACCAGCTATCAAAATTGTTATTAATTTATACATGTCACAAATCTTATATCGCACAAATTTTAGTCAAAAAATTATATATTAAAGAGAAAATAAAAAGATTATCCAAAAATTAAGATATCGTTAATATTAAATCATATCTTTAAATTTGATCACTACCCGACCAAATTAAATTAAATCGGATTATTATTCGGTTTTTTTCATTGAACGGAAACAAGTGAGTTTGATGGGTCCAATTAAAACAAAAGCAATCTATAATCTCATTGTAGGTATGGATTACAGATAAATACATATTTATTCAGATCAGACATATATTTGTTTATTGTTTAAATTAAAATTTTAAAATCGGTAATATTTAACCTTCTTATATCGAATTTTAAAATTTAGGTCTCAAAACATAATATTAAATTTGGAATTAAATAAATATTATATCAAAGAATAATACTCTACTGTAAAATTTTGCAGTCAATATGTTATGAAAAGCAATCAAATATAATCAAAAATTTTCTCATTAAATAACTGTTTCAATTTTTTATAATAAATAAATTTTATTATCCATATATATTATTGGGTCTTCAAACCAATATTTAATTATGAGACCTTAAAACTAATTATTTATATATATATATATATATATATATATATATCAAAATATAAGTCTAATATTTTTATCAAAGTCAACCGCCAACAACAGAGGGCATTTACTTTCCTACTAGTCTTCTCGACTTGTCTCGAACCAGACAGTTATTGTAAGCCAGCAAAACAGCTCACACACCTTCCTAATCTCGGGAAGGAAGAAGACAACACCAGAGTCTGCAACCCTTAACGTGCGTCTGATTGCAAGGAAACAGGTATGCATTCTCTCTTCTCTCCTCATCATAATAATATATTGCCTGTTCTCTCTCTTGGGAAGAGCTGCTCCTGCAGACTGCACTGGCATGCTTGTGCCCGCGAGTCACGGAATATAAGGCTTATTCTCCTGCACTAGTGTTTCTTGCTTCCCATTTAGCTTGGTTACTATATGGGTTTCTTTTACATTGGTCAAAAATGGTGAAAAGACTGCGTTTTTTGGTGATCTGGTATGGTTTTGTTTTACCTTTATGCTTTCTGTGCTGCTCTGGTGTGTTAATGTGGGTAAATGGGGATTTGTGTTTGTGATTTAGTGGGTTTTGGTTGTTCAGATTGGTTACTGTGATCTTTTACTGTTCTGCAGTTGTAAAAAATGGTGTCTTTAGGAGTTTTCGGCTTTCGGTTGTTTTTATTCATCTGATTTTGGGTCTTCTCCCGAAGAATAGCTTGCTTGTTATGTTTTCTTTTCTTTCTTTGTGGTCTTGACTCCATTATGTGGTTGAAAAAGATGTACCGAATGGCTTTGTTTGTAATCTTTGACCAGTATTTTGCTTCTTTTTGTGTAATCATCTTTGCAAAGCAGTAACAAATTGAAATGAGCTTCTTTTCTTTTCCAGAAGAAGGTGCTTTACTGTTTGTCAGGAGATTCAACTAGAAGAGAATTTGAATCCATCACATTTCCTTGTCTGGGCATCAAACAAAAGCATTTCCGTACTTCACAAATTCCAAGCCCACGATGCTTGGTTAACTTTGATTGAAGTTGGATGTCAAAAAATGAAGACTTTGTACTGAAGTTTTTGTGGGTAGTTATGCAATGGATGCATACATTTCTGCAAGTTGAAGTGGGCGGAGAACTTAGTAAATAAACAAAATCTGCATTCAATCTCTTTGTCTCAACTCTCATGTCTTGCATGGACTCTTGCTTGCCGATGCAGCAATTCATTTTGAGCTATGTTGAAGGTTATGACTATCCAGATTAACAAGTTGCAACTAAGCATTCTGCAGTAGGTGTTTTGGAACCAGATCATTCATAAAATTCAGGCTTCTTGATTGTTTAAGAGAGAAGAGAGAGGAGCAGAATTATGGCTTCTAATTGGGAACATTTTGGGGAGATCGCAAATATTGCACAGCTTGCCGGACTTGATGCTGTAAGGCTCATTGGGCTAATTGTGAAGGCAGCCAGCACTGCCCGAATGCACAAGAAGAACTGCAAACAATTTGCTCAACACTTGAAGCTGATTGGGAACTTGCTGGAACAGCTTAAGATCTCTGAGCTGAAAAAATACCCGGAAACTAGAGAGCCCCTAGAGCAGCTGGAGGATGCTCTCAGGAGATCATACATTTTGGTGAACAGCTGCCAAGATCGGAGTTATCTCTATCTATTGGCAATGGGGTGGAACATTGTTTACCAGTTCAGAAAGGCTCAGACTGAGATTGACCGCTACTTGAAGATTGTTCCCCTTATTACTCTTGTGGATAATGCCCGAGTCAGGGTGAGTTAAGTTGGATCTGTTCCTTATTATTAGCATTTCTTTACCCTTTTACTTGTATGCTGTTCTTCTTGTTTGTATGCTGTTCTTTAGTTCAGTAAGAATAGATATTCATTTTAATGCCATACTTCTACATACACTTGCGTTTAAAGTTTCATTTCATATGCCAGAGTTGTGTGTGTGGTCAAATGCTCTTTTCGCATTCTAGTGTCTTTAAATGAAAAACAACCTTAATGTTTTTGGACATCCATTTTCTGTATTGTAGATTTAAATTGATGCCTTCATATCTTCCTAAGTGTGAAAAGATATGAATCATTTTTGAACGAAATTTTTTCTTTGATCGTTTGGGGACTTCACTTATATAAATAGATTGGCTACAGCAGTTTTAAAATAAAACATGCCCGGTTCATTGTCATTAATTTTTAATATCTTCAGTGGAAATAAAGTTTCACTTCTGTTCATGGACCTTATAGATTTCTACCTCTTAGTTATCAGGCATTGCTGATTTGAACTACATAATTAAGCTTCCTTGACAATCGGTATTTTTAGTTGTCAGTTGAATCAAGCTGGAAAAGATTTAGAGCTGGCTAATTTATTAACAGTAAGAAATTCTACAAAAAATGGTTATGTTGGATTGGTTGAACGGTTATATTTGTGCTTAATAACAAAAAGCTACAGTTATAAAGAGGAGGCTGCTTTAATATCAAATGCTGGATTCTCTTGCACTTATTTATTCGATTTGACTCTATTTTTACAGGAAAGATTGGAATTTATTGAGAAAGACCAACATGAGTACACGTTAGATGAAGAGGACATGAAAGTCCATCATGTGATTTTAAAACCTGATCCCTCCAACAATGACACCATGGTGCTGAAGAAAACCCTTTCCTGTTCTTACCCAAACATGGCCTTTGTTGAAGCCCTCCAGGCAGAAAATGAGAAACTGAAAAAAGAATTACAAATATCGCAGGCTAACATGGATGTGAATCAGTGCGAGGTTATTCAACATCTGATAGGGGTCACAGAAATTGCTGCTAGTTCTCTGCTGGAGAAAAATGCAAGTTCAAAAAAATCAAAGAAAAATGATCGTCATGATACAGATACTGATACACAGAATGAAGATAATGTTTCCAAAAGCTATGCTAGTAAACAAAGTGATTCTTTCAAAGATTCAAGGTTGATTAAATCTCACATCATTGAAGAATATCAAGAGTACCTCCTTTTTATATGAATTTACACCTTCCTATCTTTGTACAGAACTGTTTCCACCATGGTATCGGAACATGATTATATATCATCTAAAGGCTATCAAAATGACGAGTGGCACTCAGATTTACTAGGTTGCTGTTCAAAGCCATCATTATGTATGTAATTGATGAGAAGATGGACCTTGTTCTAATTCATTATTATACATTGCCTAGAATCTGCTCAAATCAACTAGGCTTATTACACATTTACTCTAGCTTTCTAAATGTACACGATTACATTTATGGTACTCTAACAAGTACGGACCTTGTGTCATTGGTTTGACACAGGCACTTTATGATTTTTATTTGCCCATTTATGAAACATGCATAGATGTTTTTGTTTTTCCTCTTTGTTATGTCCTACATGTTCTAATCATCATGTTGGGCAGTACATACAATGAATGTTTTTACCCCAGGTATTGAGTGGTACTACAATGGCTTGCTGGAAAAATTAGTTACTACTTTAACAAAGTAGTGTATTTTCTAAAGGATACATAGCTCTGGCTACTTTGTTCTGCAGTGAAGTATCCTTGGGTTTTGTATATTGAGATTTTGATGATTTGTGCAGGCTTGAAGACTTTCTTTTATCCATGTGGAACATTCTCACGAATTGCCACAGTTGCTACTGACAGGCATATGTGTAAGTCAAAATTTATTAATTTATGGTGACTTGTTGCACAGAACGTTGACCTGTTTGATTTTTTCCCCTTACATTAAATGGTACAAGAATCCTAGATTAGTATCTGTGCCTCTTACTCCTGAGAACAAGAAGAAACACTACATACTGTTATTTGTTTTGAAGACTGGATGTGAAATGAACAGCATATTGCTATGAATTTTACTGTCTTTCCCAAATTGTTTTTCTGCATGTTTTGGTCATATCTTGATTCTTTGATATTAGAAAGAGTTTATTTTAGTTACTATCATCATTACCAGTTACAACATTCAGCCAATCAGAAATGATTCTGGTAGGAGAAATAAATTCTTCTTCTTCCACCTTATTTGAAGTCTGGTAGAATTTATAAAATCCAAAATTACTAACTGCATCAAATTCAGTTTGTAGATGTTTCCTTATTGTCACTTTCATAGTACAGGACTTTTTATAACTGGGAAAATTAGTTGGAGGCTAATGTTTCTAGGTTCTTTTTAACCTAGTGTAACCAAACCTGAAAAACGAAAAGATGCAAGACGAGTTCAGGAAAGATATCAGTACTCTAAGAGGTTAGCTCTTTTATAGTGCATTATGCTAATTTTCCTACCTGAATCAATCAGATTTAGTAGTTAATTGGAGAAGATTCCTCTTTTTTAGGTTAATATGAACATGTAACACGAAACTTGTGTGTAATTAGTCATTTGCATCAACAGTTCAAATAAATGATTGGCCTGTTCTATAATGTCAAGTTATCCAGTGTATTGATACAATGTATAATCTTATCAGCCTCAGGAGAGGCATGCAATGACCTGATGGCTTACTCAATGATACTGTCATGCTGTTGCTATACTTGTTGCATTAGAAGGAAGCTCCGGAAGAGGCTAAACATCATGGTAACCTATCTGTCACTAACCTACGGTTCCGTTGTCTTTCATGATATACTTCTATCTTCTTGTATCATATTGTTCCTATTGAAGGTGACAACAAAATATGATGGATCATGCTATAGAAGAAGCAGTTTTCTTTGGTATCAAATTTTTAGTTACTTAGAAAGCTCAGTACTCTCTTTGGAATTCATCAGAAAACTCTTGACACGCGAATTTAAACTGTTCTATGTGAATTTTGTAAATATTGTGCTCCTATGCTGCGTGGGCTTGTGGTTTTCTTTTTTCCGATATGCTGGAAACAACTTTTGGGACACGGAGGACTACTATTTTATGAGATAAATGAAACAATATGTTTGGTCTATATTACATAGAAGAGAATTATTCATTAGTCAATATAATCCTAGCAAAATGCATAACATAGTATTTTCACCATAACAAAGTAGAAAATAAGAATTAAAATAGAGACTGGCAAAATAATATTCAAGGAAAATAGGCAGTATGTATAACCAAGATGTTGATAATGCTTCTAAGCAATAATGTCTCATGTAGCATTAACTTCTCTTAAAATTGATTGTGTCATCCTAACCTTCTAATTTGACTTGATCAATTTTCATGACAGGGAGGCTTGTGTGATGATTTTTTGTCTCATTTTTTGTGTTGTTGTTGTGCTCTTGTCCAAGAATGGCGCGAAATAGAGATACGTGGAGTGTATGGTATGGTTTCTATATCAAATTTTCTTGTAACATGCTTTCCTTAAATAGAATTAAACTTAGACAAAACCTCAATGGAGATCAATATGTTATCAATGGTGAAGTTACTCCAATGTAGGACATCAATTGTCTTGATCATTTCTCAAAACATAGTAACTGTATATGGAACTTGCAGGACTCTCCGAAAAAACGAAAACAAGCCCCCCGCCTATTCAGTCCATGGAACCCTAAGAGGCCTTGCCAAGAAATGAAACCTTTAAGTGCAGTTGCTTCAGTTCTAGCACAAACATGATTGTGTATACTACTGCAAAACATGTTCTTTTACAAGTGTTTACATGAATTCCAATATGCCAATGTCTGTCTGCATGGTTGAAGCATTGTTGTTACATGTCCCACTGCTATGAATGATCATTAGACATGAGAAAAAAGAAGAATATCTTGAAGTTCACAGTCAATATATTTTCTTGACAAAAAAGCTTCCTTTATGCACTGCCAATACAATCGGAGAATTCTTAATTGGCTAGTTGTAAATAACCCCGTCGGGGCTATGGAACCAAGGATTATCCACATTTGTGAGATCACTTTGATTTTCTTCATTTTGAAATGAACTATATATTTTGTTGTGGCCCTGCCAAAGTTGTGTTGGTACAAGAGTGATCCTTCGAGTAGGCTCCATATTCTAGGTGTGCCATGGGGGAATATTTCCGCGATAATGGAATGCATGTATTTAAAAATGCATCTGGTTTTATCTATTCTTTGGTTAATTAGGCCTCCTTTTTAGTCAACCTGCACTCTTGATATGCCTAAATACCTATTTGAATCAGAAGCACTTTCTAAAGAATGAATATATATATATATATATATATATATATATATATATATTCATTTCAATAAGTAAGTTCTTTGCATTAGATATAGGTGGTTATTTATAGTAAATACACTACTTGCATTAAAATTAATGACATCAATGTTTGACTACTCACAACTAAATTCTAGAAAAAAGTCCATTAAAACTCTAAATAGTTTAAATCTATATTATTTTTGTCTTGAAAACAATAGCCTCTATCAATTAAAAGCCCACCCGTTCTCCTTCTGAACCGCTTCCTCTTCTTCAGGTGTGAAATCATTCTTGATGCCAAATAGCTTTCGAATCTCTTCGGGTTTCTTTCCTGCTATCTTTTCAGCCGTTGTTTTGACTGCCAAATCTAACAAGCTCTTATTATCAAGGTAATTTGCAGCCTGCATTAATAATACAAACAATTTAAATTATTAGAAAAAAAGATAGAAAATCAAGACAACCAAGATTTTTGGTACAAAATAAACCAAACGTAGAAAGGTGACCAGTAATATTAGGAACCAAATCAATTCTACACAACCCAAATTTGCCTTTAGTGCGTATAATTTTCAACTTACAATATAAGCATTTATAACCAATCACAACATCAAACAGTCAGCCAATTAATCCACGAACTAAAATACAACTCTTACAACAATATCCTACACCCATCATATCACAGGAGGTTAACATACACCGCTGATCAAATCAGACCTCCATGCCTAAACACTACAAACTATACCACAACATTAATGCATGGAATTTCCAAACTACAATAAATATCATTAAGGCAAACAGTACCTTCACGCTAAATACAAGAATCAACTTCTCTCCGTATGACAACTAACTATCATATGCAACTTCACACACCTTAAAAAGAAACACACAATATACAACAATCCAACTTCATACTCTAGAGTATATATATACAACTATCAAATAACTATTGATAATGCCTTGAAAAAAATCCATCATCATGACTTGGGAAAACAAGAACTCATCACAATTATAAGTTAATTCAATACCCATCAAATTTATCATAATAAAAAGTTAACCATACCATGCTATTTATATCAAAACCTCCATGCCTTAAAAACATCAACAAAGTATACCACAAATTAACGTTGCATGGAAATTTCAAAGCATATGTATGGGCGCTGTCATAAAACATCCATACATCCACCGGTTCAGAGACAAAAGAAGAGCTCACATGGAGTAGTTCATAGAGGGTGTTCATGTCAACTTCCTTCATAAACTCGGCGTCCCACCTCTTCACGTTGGGCGCCACCAACTTGCCGTCGAGATTGGCCAACAGCGTCCTCTCCATCTCAACATGCTTGGTGCAATAATGAACCACCATGGCAAGGATCTTGCCGTCGACGATGGGAGGGGGATGGCAGCATCGGCGCAGCCATCCTCGATCATGTGCCTGATAGTCTGCGACATCGCCGCCGCCGACTCGTCCACCTCGAACAACTGCCCGTCGGAGCTCCTCAACGTGATCACCTTCTTCTCTGCCGACGACGACGCCATGGATGTGAATTGGAGAGGCTTTGGCCCTCGATGTCGTATTTATAGATCAACGGATAGGAGTTTGGAATTACGAGTTAGAATCGAATTAGGTAGAATTTGCCTACATGACGTAATCCATGAAATAAAAATATATTAATTTTTAATTAAAGAAGATTCTAATTCTAATCTAAGTCGATTTATATTTTCATAATAATTAAAAAAGTTATCATTAAATTAAATCTAATCTAATATTATTAAATAAAAATTTGTTATATTTTTATAACCCTTTAATTATTATTAAAAATTTAATACCTAAGCATATAATTTTTTCACCAAATTTGCTTCCACGAATCTTTACTTTCTTTTGTGTTGTGTATCTCTACAAAAAGGGTTGTTCTTAAATCTGATGAGTAATGTCTCTTAAAAAAATCTGCAGTCTTTTGATTAAGAGTAACGATTTTTTAGAAATTGTTTCTTTTTCTTTTTCATAATAGTTCAATAGTTACAATTAATTCCATGAGTTGTATTTCTTAAGAAAATAGTATATTTTTTGGTTGTAACTCTCTAAGAAGTTGATTTTTTTCTTCCCATATTTACATTCAAGGGTTGCAACCTATTCTATATCAAATTTTCTATTAAATTTAATTTTTTTACTTGGGGACCATCCTTTTATATTATATTTATCCTTTTTCTAACAAATTTCATTTGCAGCGTCGTGTGATTTCTCCGTTATGACTATTAATTCCCTCTAATTAATTCCCCCACCTTTGCAACTCACTAACTCGCCTACTAACACTAGTAGAAAATTGTCTTCAGAACAGATTTTTAGTCGCTGAAAATCATAAGTTTGGTCGCTGATAAAATTTGCAACTGAAAATAAATTCGATTGTAAAAGTGCAACTGACATCCCCATTTTAGTTCATTTTTAAATTAGTAATTGTATATGTCATAACTCTTCGACTTCAGTTCTATAATGGTTTTTATGGTTTCTGGAAACCCGATTTTTAATTTAGTTAAAGGCGTCGACTACGACTAGACTGCCCACCCTAAGGCTCCGTGTTAGTGAGGGCTGGCCATGTTGGGGCCATGGTTGAGAGTTTGGGGGAGATGTGTGGATTGAATCTCGTTGGGTTAAGTGTTGTTTGGTCAGAGGATTTTGAGGAGATTTCAGAGGAGTTGGATAGCACTTTTATCCCGTTAAATCCTTGTGTTGGGCGTGTCTCACCCACCATAGCCATCTGCTTCTCATCTTCTTTCTTCCTAGACAACATCGTCTTCCAATCTTTTTCATGCTGGGTACCTATCTCTTCCATTCTCTTTCTTTTTGTCATGCACGCATCTATTATTTTTCTTTGAGCAGGACTTGGAGACGCCCGCTACAGACGCCAATGGAGACGCCATCAGGCCTACCATTGATGATTAGGCGTTTCTAAATTTTTTTTATTTGTGGTGTATATCATCCGTTTGGTGCATAGGGTTCATGTCAGTTGTGTGTGAGCCCCTCGTTTTGGTTTGTTTGGTTTGTTCGCCCCCTGTTGTTCCTGCTTTAGTTCTTCTTTACTCGGTCATGCCGAACTGGTTTTATTTGCTGATCCTACTCATGTAGAAGTATAATTATTGTTTTTTGCTAGTTTTATGTTTGATCTTCTATTCTTTTAAACATTTTTCTTATACCCCGTTCCAATTATTTGATGTCATGTGGGTTGCATAATCGGTTGCTCTTTACACTTTGTGGCATGTGTATTGATGGGTAGCCACACTTACTACTTGTTGCATCGTGCTGTGATTTTTCCAGAGTTTAACAATTTAATTACTTAATTTAGTGCCCATTGATAATGGCATTAATTCATGATATTGTTATATGTAAATTAAAATTGGCTATGCTGCTAAGTTAATTAAATATCATGCTATATCTTCATGGGTAATATAATTTTACTTTTGCTGGTGTGTGTCAATTATGTTAAAATAAATTTATGGTTTTGTTCGACTACGAGATCGTCCACCCCTTACAATCAATTCATGTGATTCGGGTTTAAAGGTTCGGTGGGACCAAGGTGCCTTTTTTGCGCAAAGAATTAGTGCGATAAAAATACTATCACAAGTACAAAATAATATGCTGGAAATTTTACGTGGTTCCCGACAGGATTCAACGTGAACTCCTAAAGGTCACTCCACAATGAAGTTGATACTCACAATCCACTATTTTCTTTGAAGATTACAAATTATAATGCTTAGTGGAAATTTTCCACTTTAATTCTTTAACTCCATATACACTTTGCAATGCTTTGACGAAAAATTCAACTCAACCGTCTTGATAGGGAAAATCACAAAGTTTCTAGCTAATCAGAGTAAGAGAATAAATCCTGAGCCGAAGTTTAAGTTAATCCGAATTAAATTGGGCCCGGTCTCTAAACGACTTGTCTGATGGGCGAGTACGGGCGGGCTAAGTTGTGAACAACACTTATGGCATGGTCAGTTATACCAACAATCTCGAAGTGAACAACTTGTCCAATTTTATATTTTACCCAACAGGTAATGACAAGAATCATAAATGGGCAAGCGGGTGATTCCAAATCCACTTCTACTCACAATCACTTCTTCCTCTCTGGCTGCCACCGCCGGCAAACTTTCTTCGTCTCTACAGCAATTCCTCTTCCATAGTGGCACTTGGTTCTCCTCTTGGCAGCAACCTATCCACAACAGCAAGGCAAGGCTCCACAACGTCGAGCTCCGGCATCTATGGCTGCGGCTACTTGACTCTTTGAAAGACAACAACTTCTTCACTTCGCGATTTTTCCAGGCGGCTATTACGTGTTTAAAGTATACAATATTTACCCATATTTTTAATATAATTTTATACTTCCTAGGTATAAATATTATTAATTAAGTGATATTTTACTTTATTTTTTTAGTTAATTAATATTTTATTAGATATGCTTAATTTTGGTATTTCAATGTAGAAAAAGATGAATAAATTAAGTTTTGAAATTGAAAAGTCATGGCCAACCAATGGCTACAAGTTATGGTGTTCAATGGAGTCGAGGAGTTGAAAACTTAAAGGGACATCATAATTAATTAGACTACATCGATTTGTGAACACCCTCTTTGAATTCTTGTATCTCCACTTCTATATAAAGGGGTGCCATTTGTTGTTTGAGATATCACATCTCATCTCTTGGTTTCGGAGTGTAGTGAAAGAAGTAGTTTTAGTTTTTAAATTCTTTTCTTTTCATAATAAAAAGTAGTTTTTATATTATTTTTTATTTTTATTATGGAGTAATATTTTATTTCATTTTAGTGAAGAATGGAACTTAATATGATTTAATTGAATTTATTTAATCTGATCGTTTGAATTATCATGTTCTAAATGCTAAGAATAGATTGAATAGATTGATTGCCTATTTCTTAGATCATGAGGTTTAATTAGATTTTGGGAGAAATTAATTAGATTAATTATTAATAATTTATCATACGATGAGTCTTTTGACTTGTTTGTCGTTGTGATCGGGAGATACACAATACCGTATGCGATTGTAAGGCAAATCTTAATGCATTATTTTGTTGATTAATTAATTATTACTGGGAGGTAGAAATTGAGGCAAAATAATAGAAACATCAAGGAGCGGGAGCCACCATGTCATATAATTATCCTAGATCGACAATCCAAGAGAATAAAAGATAAGAGGAAAATTTGATAAAGGTTAAATTGATGTTAAAGGAAATTCTGACTCTGAAACGAGTTTTATCATTTTAATTTAAAGTTATTACTTAGATTTAGTTAAGTCAGTTATTTTTGTTTTGTTCTTCATTTTATTTTTTTAATTAATTATAGGAAATTTTTCTTCATTATACTACTTGTTTTGATCGTGTATACTTCATGATATTGAAATTATTCTAACAGCGGCTACACCAACAAACTTTGGCGAAACTCACTTTTCGTTTCTAGACCACTCCCCCATCTTCACGTTTTACCCCACGACGACGCTAGGAACGACCGGTATTGGTTGGAAAAATTAGCGAAATCAAACCTTCGTTGTTCTATTTTCTACCTTTTCCGGCCAACATCTTCCTCAAAAGGCTCTCTAAGAGGTCAGCGACAAGCATGGATGATTGTCCATCTTTCCTTGGTGAGAGTCAACGGTGCATGAAAGCGCAGCAGTGAAAGTTGCGTCCTTCGGCAACACAGCAACATAGCAGCAGCTCGGTCTCTCCTTCATGGTGGTGGAACGAGGCAGCCACTCCAGCTCTCCACTTCGAGGCCAAAAATGAGAAAGGGATGAGGCAAAGTAGGATTCCAAAGCTTCTATGCGATCCTTTGTGGCTACTCTACGGCAGCAAGATGTGGCAGCAGCGTTGGTGGGCAGTAATAGAACTCCTCTTTGGCATGGTGGGGCTCCACAACGGGCTCTTGCAAGTGCAAGCTTCCTTCTTCCCAAGCAGCAGCGGCGTTAAACAGGGCAGCAATTCTGATGCTTCAAGGCAACAAAAGCATACTTTAGCAGCCTACAACGCGTCTCCACGGCCGATAACAGCACTTCAGGGCAGCATGACAATCGGATGAAGGTCTCTTAATGCCATTTGTAACAGCAATGCAGCAGGGGTATCAACCTGGGCACTTCTTCTCGGTTGACCAGAGGACAATTTCCAGCGCAATAGCATCACCTAAAGGCGGCAACAATTCTCCTTTCCAAGGCAAGGTTTCTGGTGGTGGCGGGACGGCGAGGAACCTCCAGCAAAAGGCCTTTCACAATGAAAGAACAGAGCAGTGAGGCAAATCCGTGATGGTGTGTAGCAATGATAGCAGCAATATTCCGAAGCAATAAGGTGTGGGTGTCCCTCCTGGGCACAACTATCCCTCCAAGCCAACCTTCCTCCTCCGCTGAACGTCACCGACAACAATTTGCAACGGCGGGAAACCTCCTAAACGCGGCTTCAAGGGGATAGGACGGCTGCTCTGACGAGGCTGGGCCAAGGCAACGGCTTGACTGTAGTGGCTTCTCCCCTTCACGGCAAACGGGTAAGGAAATCCATGGCTGGGTGACGAGGGCTCCGAACAACAGCCTATTCCGACAAGGCGGTGTAACTCCAGGACTCTTTGGCGATGGCGACCTTTAGGTGGCGACGAAAAATTTCCGTGAATCAGCAAGAGGCATAGATGCAAGGGAGCAGGGCTTTTGCATCTTCACGGTATAGATCTCAGAAACAAATCCCACCAACGGGCAATAATTCTTCAGATTATTTTTTCTCAACCCCCCCCCTGCTTTAGCAACAGTGCCCGGCTTTTATAAAATTGGGATAACTCTTGAGTGGGAGATTTCCTTCCTCTGGCAATTCTTCCTCCGACAGTTTTGGAACCATATGACCACTTCTCTTGTAACATTGAGGAAATCATCCACGTTAACAAACAAACACAAATCCTAGGAATTATTCACATGGCCGGATAAACATAAATATGTGCAAACAAGTTTATATATGCTGCATATAAATTGTTATTATCAATTAATTAATGATATATATATATTATTAATATAACTCTTATGATTAATTTAGATTATATAAGAAATAATCCTTTGCTTATCTAATTAGTCAATACTAAATATAACCATGATGATTAAATTAATATTCAATTTATGCCCATAAATATCGTGGTTGGGTTAAAACAAACGGTAGTTTGATATTACAATATTGATTTATTTTTAATAATCGAATCATGTAATATGAGTGGTTATAAGTGATTAATGAAGTTAAGTTTTCACCTTTATCATAAATATAATACTAGTTAATAACATGTCAGTTATATATAATTATTATTATAATATATTCAATATTTAAATATTAAGTACAAAATAAATAAAGTTGATTATTTTAATAATTGGTCAATTAAAGTTTGTAATATGGGTTATTAAAATATTATATTGTGATAATTACAAGTGCTGAACCTTAATATAACACTTGAAATTAATAAAGTTCGAACCGTTATTGGGTTAAGGAATTTAAAATAATTTTATTAATAGTATACCATAACATTATTAAGTGATATTATATAATAAGATACAATATATATTCTAATATGTTGATTGAGTAATATTTTAGAAATATTAAAATTTAATAAATTATAATCCAAGTTATTATTAATTGTGCAATTGTTGCTTCATAAGTTACTGTTTAATAGGCGATACAAAATAAAAATCTAAATTTAAAATTTGAGTTATTGAGATGATACTTAATAAATATTTTGTCTATGAAATAATTATCTTAGTAAAGAATTATATTAATACTATTTTTATGATTGTGTTGCAGCAATGATTAAATGAATATTTTTTCAAGTGAGTAATTATACATTATTTTGTCTAATGAGAAACTCATTATGTGCATTTAATTCTAATTATTTTAATTTTTTATTTAATTTGTTGAAATTAAATAATTAAGTGATGTGGATAATTAATCACCTTATTTGTTTTTGAGTTAATCTTGATAAATTTGAAGCTCTAATATTTGAACTATTACATTGGCTATTGCATGCATTCTTTGGGTATGAAATTATACTTATGTATAGTTTATCTTATCAGATTAGGAGTTAGTCGAAGTTGTGGGTTGAGCTAGAAGCTATCTTGGTCCGTATAATTACTTTGAAATTTTGTATATTCTTTTTTGGCAACCCTAGTCAGATTGAGCTCAGATTTAACCAATATGCATCAAACACAGCTGGGGTTAAGGAATTGACTTAGTCCGAAATGAGGTTGCACCCTTAAAATTATTTAAAAGATGAAATATTTGCCGCCATGTCAAAAGGGGTAACAAGGTGCAATGGTGTAAGGACTCATTATGTACTTGTGACACTGAGAGGGTGAGTCAATGACAAATATCAGTAACTACAGGTTGTGGGTCACGTTGGTGTGTGTGTGTGTGTGTGTAAATATATATGGGATTATAGCTGGACGGGGTGACCACCACTCTTGGCATAATTAGAGCTCATCATAGACTCAATTTAGAGCTTTACATTAGCTAACCAATTGGTTCAATCGTTGATTCGAGTGAAGTCAATTTTATGATCCACGGGCTGAGTTGAGGCCAGTCATGCGGTATAAGCGATGAGGGTCAAGTGTATCTGAATAGATGATGATAATGTCAAAAAATGATGAGAAATGAGTTATCAGAGTATATGACTGAATGAAGTTATTTTTTTACATATTTAATTGTAGAATTATTTTTAGGCCGAATAATGCATTAGGAAGCGCTATATAATAGCTTGGGTGGGTTATTAGTTACAGAACATGTTATTTTGATATTATGGAGTGCACTATATTTTATAGAATTTTCTATAGATATTTGGATTTTTTTTGGAATTTATTGTGAGTTTGTTATTTTTTTTGACTCGAGTCAAAGTTGAGTCAACTTTTTAATCACAAAAATACTACCGATCTTCCCCGACCTTTTCCTCTCCGTCACCCTATTGCCACCCCCTCCACGGTTGATTGACGCCGTCAAGTTCTGTCGGAGCTTCGCTGTGCTGTCCCCTAGCCTTCATGGCCGCTAGGACGCACGGGAGCCCACAATCGCGCCATGCTGCCGATGCCAATTTGCCAATGGCCATGCCGTTCCGCCTCCTTCGTGCTGCCGACGCCCTTCCCCTTCAACCCTAAACCTTTCCCCCATACTGATTGTCACTGCTGAGGCCGGCTAAGGGTCAATCGGAGAAGCCAGCTGACTCGTCACCACACCCGTCAGTGATCATCGTCTCCACTGTTGCCATCACCACCACCACAATCAGGTTGAACTCACTGAGCCGGTGCCAACCGATAGCCTCGTGGTTAAAGGTGCCAAAAAACTGCCGGAAACTCCCAAAATTGCTAGATTTTAGTCGAATTTGTCCAGCCAAACCTGATTGAACTTCGGACGATGTCAAGTGCCGAATTCGAGTTTTAAACCGAGTGACAAACTCTAGTTGTCGCTGATTGCCGATGACATGAGGTATAATTAACTCCCACCTAATTACTTAAAATTAATAATTATTAGCACAACGTGCTAGGATTTGATTAATTGATGTGACAAATATTTTATTATAAGTAAAAATGGATTTGCGAGATTTGGATTGTGTTAAAATAAATGCTAAGGAACTAATTAAGTAAATTACGCATGTATTGGTAATCAAATACAATGTAGCCTATAAAATCTGATAGGGATTGATGTGTGTGACTTGATGTGATAAGTGCCTTTATGTGTGTGTAATATAAGATGTGGGAATGCATCATAGTGGGAGTTAGCTTTTAGTTTTGATGTACGAAGTAGGAGCTCGCCTCCTATGCTCTTGGACACGATTGGAGCTTCTACTAGGCCCGTTTAGGACTTGCTTCTGGTTTAACTTCTTTACTCTATCATGATTTATTTTTAACAGGTAAGCAGATGTGTTGAGTGATGGATTTATCGTATCCCACTCCACACGGGACATTTAGTCGCACAAATTTCTAGATTAATAACCCTCGAGGATGAGATCCCTCGAGTTTATTTTCAAAAACTTAAATCCAAATCACGATGCCTTCGTGCTTACTATATTACAATCTCGACCTAGGCCTACGCTTAAGTAGTTTTCTCGAGTTTTTCAATGAGATGTAAGACAAGGGAAAATTGACAACCACACTACACTAGCGGGTGTGTGCCAGTCAAAGTGGGCTTTAGATTGGTGAATGAATTGTTTCATTTCCGAAGGATCTTGACAACTCCACCTTTGAGTTCCTCAAACCAAGAAAAGTGTGGAGGATTACAGGTACTATAATGCAGTGCATGTCTAGACTTGTGGTTTCAAAAAGAACTAAAGGCATATGTGTGAGAGTATTCAGCCTCTATACTCAGGGGAAAGACTGATACGGAGAGACCATCCTTTTATATTATATTTATCAATGACATTCATTAGTAGAAGAAAAAACGTGACATCATGTCGTTCAGACCCATTTATCCTTTTTCTAACAAATTTCATTGACAGTTTCGTGTGATTTCTCCTTTATGATTATTATTTTATTAATTAATTAATGTTACAAATATTTTATGAAACATGAGACCCACTTAAATTTGAGAGAAAACGTGAAGTCATAAGTCATGTAGATATACATGAACTTCTATAAACATGCACAAAAAAACACAGGCACGGAAATGTTCATGCATATGGGATGTATATATATGTATAATATACTAATATTTTACCTCCAGCCTCCTCTTAATATATCTATCTATCTACTATGTATAGGACAATTTTTCTCACTCTTGTTATATTTTTGCCTTTTCTTAGCAAGTGGTTCATCCTCGCACATGTCGACCTCTCTAATTAATCCCTCCACCTTTTCAACTTTCGCTGATATAATTTGCAACTAAAAATAAATTTAGTCGTAAAAATATAAACTAACATCCCCGTTTTAGTTCATTTTTAAATTAGCAACCGTATATGTGGTTAAAAAACTAGTTACAAATTATTTGTAACCGGTTTTCTGGTCGCAAATTCAGTTTCAACTTGAGTTCCATAATGGTTTCTGGAAAACCAGGTTTCTAATTTAGTTAAGAATGTTGGCTAGGGCTAGACTGCTCAACCTAAGGCTCCATATTGGTGAGGGTTGGCCATGGTGGCGCCGTGGTTGAGAGTTTGGGGGAGATGTGTGGATTGAATCTTGTTGGGTTAAGTGTTGTTTGACGTTAGAGGATCTTGGAGAGATTTTAGGGGAGTTGGATAGCACTTCCATCTTGTTAATCCTTGTGTTGAGAGTGTCTGACCCACCAAAACCTTATACTTCTCATTGTAACACCCCAATCCGGTTTACTCTCAACCCGGACCAGAACTGTTACAAAGGATCGAACTACTCGTAAACCGATTAAGTTGGCTGACCCAAAACCTAAACGGCTACGATATAACCCTCTCGACGTCTCAAGATGGAGCACGCCGCTAATGCGCAAACAATATATGAATGAGATGCAAAACCCTAACAGGATACTACGTGAATGTCATGATAATCATCGCACACCAAAATAATTAAAACAGCAATAAAATTCATAAAACCCGAAATAAAACGGACAGAGCCTCCCCTAAAAGTGCAATAAGGGGATGACCTGTTAAAATACGGCACAATAAATATATATATAAAACAACAATTTATATCACACTAGACTTCAAATCTATCTACACATATCGTAATTGGCATCTAGCCCACTTGCAATTCATGTTCATCGTGTTTTTGTTCATTTCAACTTAACATAGCTGATCATCCTGGGCATTGGAACTTTTCCAAAACATTTCTAAGAAAATTCATACATTTCTAAACAAGATCTACAAGTCTCACAAACACATGCGTAAATACTAATATGCAAATCTACTACAAAAGCCAATCACATCACATCTTACGCAAAAGTCGGCGCGGCACCAGGTATGTGTGTGCAATGCAAGCGCTACTCCTTCGTCGAGGCCGGCATACACCAATCCTCATCCTCACCTACATATAGTAGAAAAACGTCAGCAACGGGTGTCACTGGTCCGGAAATAACTAATATCAAACTGGAACATGAGAGCAAACTCTCATGGAAAGCAAACCATCATATATATCTTCCTCAAGAACTCTCATAAGGGCAACTATAAAGGAGCCGTCGAGCAGCTGACTCAACAGCATCCCAATCTATCTGGTACTGTGCCACTCACGACACTTCTTTTTCAGTACTTCACGTAAAACTTTTATCCTAAGCCCTCTCCGAACCTCCATATTACTCCTGGTCTTGAGCACGTAGACCGAGCACTCTCAGGCAGTCGCCTTTAGTACCCTTTGAACCACAAGTCCGGACATGCGCTGTACTAAACAGTACCCGTAAACCTCCACGTCCTCCGGGTGTGAGGAACTCAAACGCGGAGTTGTCAGGATCCCTCGGGAATGGAACAGTCCGCTGGCACTAATCCAGAGCCCGCTTTGACTGGCACGACATCCGCTCATGGTACGTGCAGTCGACTCATCTTCTCTTGTCTCACTGAAAACTCGATAAAACTATTTATAGGGCTGGGTCGGGATTTATTATAATAGGCCCGAAGGCAACTTGAGGTGGATCTTATTTTCGAAAACAAACTCGAGGGATCTCATCCTCGAGGGTTATTAATTCCGAAAAACATCGACCAGGTGACCCGTGTTAGGTGGGGTCCAATAAATCATCCACCTGACACGTCCTACGATCAATAAATCAAATCACCGATAGAATGGAGCGATAAAACCTGAGAAGCGTGTCCTAACGGACCTGTCAGAAGCTCCAAGCGCAGTCTCGTGCCTAGACGGCGAGCTCCTGCAACGAACCTACATGAACATAACTAATTACTAACGCCCGTACATATATGATGCACACCTATATAACTAATATATCCACATCCATACAATCATCTAATCAAACATGACAATCATCTCGACAATTACCCTATGTCTCTAATTGTCAAGCAAGTTAATAATTTTATCATTTCATATGTTACTTATTACCTAGCACTTTTAATTCCAATTTCAAAGCATACCTATTCTAATTAGGTGACAATGGTTTAATCAATTTAATCTGTTTAACTTAATGTTAGCATGCAAAACCTAATTCATACATATTCATAAATTGACTAGTTAACAAGCATTTAATTAACTATTCAATGGTTTACTAACAATTTCATTACTAAGCATTCACATCATACAACACAATTCACACTAATCATCACATGTTTATCATAATCACGATTAATTAAACAAAAATCATGAAGTTAATAAAATTAATTCTAACATGCTACTATGACCACAATAAGTATGTAATAATTCTAAAAAATAAGAAGGAAGAACCACCTCGCGATCGGCGCTGAAATCGGTGCCGACGGACGAAGGCGGCGATTTTCCGGCGACTATGCCGGCGGTTTCCGGCAGCTCCGGTGGTTTTCCGGTGACTGCTCCGGCGAGGCAATCGGAGGTAGGGGTTAGCACCGCCTCGGTGAGCTGAACCCAATGGTGGTGACGACGAAGGCAGCCGCGGCGGCGATGGCCACCAACGGCGGCGTCGAGTGCGGCCGGGGCGGTCGGCCGCTCTGATCAGAGCCACGGCCGACCCTCGACGGCGGCGCTAAGCAGGGGGAAAGGTAGGGGAGGTCGAGGGGAGAAGCTCCGACGTCATGGCGGCGGCGGTCCGGCGCAGACGGCGGCGGAATCGCGTCGGGATCGGCGAGAAATCGAGGGCGATTTCCGGCGCTGCGACGGCCGGACGGTGGCCGGGCGTGGTCGAGGCGGCGAGGCGACGGCACGGCCGGGCTGGGCGGCGTCGACCGGCGGCGAGGGGGCGTCGACGGCGGCGGCAAAATCTCGGCGGCGGCGGCGATGAAGAAACACGGGATGGGTTTGGGGAGGAAGATGGGTGTATAGGGCGATGGCAAGGTTGTAAATAAAACTTGACTCGACACGGGCTCGAGTCAAGAATGATAACGGACTCGGAATAAATTCTAGAAAAATCTAGAAAAATTGGGAAAAATCCCATAAAATCAAACAAAATATCACAACATCTAAATGACATGTCGTATAACTAATAACCCACCCGAATACCATCTAACGCGTCCTAATGCGTTATTCGGCCTAAACTAATTCTACGGTCACAACATAAAATAAAATAAAATCATCAACTGTATACTCTCATATCTACTGATAACTCAGTCTGCTGATGCGTATCTGACGCTATCATCGATACTTGGGTATACATAAACCCTCATAGCACGTGCGCACGGTCGGCCTCGGCCCCGCACACGTGTTCTGAAAGCTGAACCGACTCAAACTACGGTCAAACCGACCGGCTAACAATTATAAAACCCTGACTCGAGTCGTGGGTTTTACACTCGTATTCTTCTCTTCTCCCTCCCAGACAACATCCTCTTTCACCTTTTCTTCATGCTTGGTACCTATCTCTCCCTTTCTCTTTCTTTTTGTCATGCATACGCCTATTGTTTTTCTTTTTATTTGTGGTATATATTCATCCGTTTGGTGCATAGGGTTCATGTTGGTTGTGTGGGAGCCCTGGTTTTCGTTTGTTTGGTTTGTTTGCCCCCTGTCGTTCCTGTTTTCGTTCTTCTTCACTCGGCCATGCTGAACTGGTTTCATCCGCTGATCCTACTCATGTAGAAGCATAATTATTGTTTTTTGCTAGTTTTATGTTTGATCTTCAATTCTTTTAAACATTTTTCTTATACCCTGTTCCACTTATTTGATGTCATGTGGGTTGCATGATCATTGCTTCTTACACTTTGTGGCATGTGTATTGATGGGTAGCCACACTTACTACTTGTTGCATTGTGCATTCTGTTTTTTGTGATTTTCCACTAGTTTCACAATTTAATTACTTAAGTTAGTGCCCATTGATAATGATATTAATTCATGATATTGTTATATGTAAATTCAAATTGGCTATGCTGCTAAGTTAATTAAATATCGTAGTATAAATCTGCATGGGTAATATAATTTTATTTTGCGTTCTTGGTGTGTGTCAATTTATGTTAAAATACATTTATGGTTTATATAAGTTGCATATAAATTGTTATTATCAATTAAATAATGAATTATATTTTAAAATATTAATATAGCTCTTATGATTAATTAAGATTATACAAGAAATAATCCTTTGCTTATCTAATTAGTGAATGTGCAAATATGATCATGATGATTAAATTAATATTCAATTTATGCCCATAAATAATCATGGTTGGGTTAAACAAAATCTTGTTTGATATTACAATATTGATTAATTTTTAATAATCGATTCATGTAATATGAGTGGTTATAAGTGATTAATGAAGTTAAGTTTTCACCTTTATCATCAATGTAATATCGATTTGCCGACGTCGATTTGCCGACGCCGATTTCCCATGATGCCGACGTCGATTTGCCGCACGCCGCGCCACTCCGCCTCCGCCGTGCCGCCGATGCCCTTCCCCTTCAACCCCAAACCTTTTCCCCATATTGAGCATAGTTGTCGCCGTCAGTGATCATCGTCACTGCTGCTACCCTCACCACCATCACAATCAGGTCATGCTCACCAAGCTGGTGCCAACCCATAACCTCTATCAACTCGCTGGAAAAGGGGCCAGAAAATTACCAGAAAGGGTCGAAAATTGCGTGAAAATTGGATTTGCTAAAATTTACCAAAAATCGCTGGATTTTTACCGAATTCGTCCAGCCAAACCTGATCGAACTTAGAACGCCACCAAGTGCTAATTTCGACTCTAAACTACACGACAAAATCTAGTTGTCACCGATTGCTGACAACACGAGGTATAATTAACTCCCACCTAATTACTTAAAATTAATAATTATTAGCACAACATGCTAAGATTTGATTGATTGATGTGATAAATATTTTTATTATAAATAAAAATAAATTTGTATGATTTGAATTGTGTTAAAATAAATGCTAAAGAACTAATTAAGTAAATTAAGCATGTATTGTTAATCAAATGCAATGTAGCTTAGAAGATCTTGATATGGGTTGATGTGTGTGTCTTGATGTGATGAGTGCCTTGATGTGATTGTGATATAAGATGTGTGAATGCATCATAGCGAGTGCTAGCTTTTAATTTTGATGTGTAGGTATGGAGTAGGAGCTCGCTGCCTAGGCGCGTTGATACGATTGGAGCTTTTACCAGGTCTATTTAGGACTTGCTTCTAGTTTGACTCCTTTACTCTATCATGAATTATTTTTAACGGGTTAGCGGATATGTCAAGTGGTAGATTTATCGTATCCCACTCCGCACAGGTCATTTAGTTGCACAAATTTCTGGATTAATAACCCTCTAGGATGAGATCCCTCGAGTTTATTTTCAAAAACTCAAATCCAAATCACGATGCCTTGAGGCTTAGTATATTACAATCTCTACCCAGGCCTATGCACAAGTAGTTTCTCGAGTTTTCTAGTGAGATATAAGACAAAGGAATATTGACAACCGCGTTACGCTAGCGGGCACGTGCCAGTCGAAGCGGCTCTGGATTGGTGAGCTGGTCGTTCCAATCTCTAAGGATCTTGACAACTCCACCTTTGAGTTTTTCAAACCAAGAGAAGTGTGGAGGATTACAGGTACTATAATGCAGCTTATGTCTAGATTTGTGATTTCAAAGGGTACTGAAGGTGCATGTATGAAAGTATTCGGCCTCTGTACTCAGGGGCAAGGAATGATATGGAGGATGTAGAGGGCCGAAAGAACAGAAATTGATTTTCCCACGTAAGGGATAGTTTTAAAGTTGTTAGGGAATGAGATGAGATAGAATGGGATGCTGTTGAGCCAAGGCTGATAACTCCTAATTAACGCCCTTGTGAGAGATTCTATAAAGAAGTATTCAAATATTTTTTAAGAGGTCAACTCTCCTGTGCTAGTTTGTTTATTAGTTATTTTTAGACTAGTAGCACTCGTTATTGACATACATTTTTTTTATTATATATGTAGGTGAGAATTTGGAGGACGGAACAATGTTGGGATTGCAGAAGACCAACAATGCAACTCCCAAACATGTGCTTACTGAGGTTGAATGAGAACGTGATGTGATGAATTAATGTGAATGGTGGTAGATGAATATCTTAATGTTTGATTGCATGAAATGATCTATGTGTGGTATTATTATGATTAGAATTAAATAGGATAAGCTAATAGGGTCGAGACCAGATTCAGGATGTTGAAAAATATTGATGGAAAATTTGTGAGAATTTTGCTACGTTTTTTGTTTTTATTGTTATATATATATATATATATATATATATATATATATATTGTCGCTGTTGACAAAATAATCCCTATTGTACTTTTATGGAACATTCTATCCATTTTGTTTTTAAAAATAATTATTTTCATTAAAGTTTTCATATATTTATTTTGTTTTGAATATGATAGCATGTGTATAGAACCAAAATTAGCCTCTCTTCGGAGACGGAAGATCTTCCCAAAGAATAACCTATTTCTCACGTTTCCCCTAAAAGAGAACACTGAAGCTCCTCAAAAGAAAAGAACTCTAATGGAGTCTTTCCCAAAGGGCACCTTGATCAACAGCCGTGAGTGCTGCAACCAAGAAATAAATTTTATATTTTTGTAACAAAAAACTACGTCTGTGCGGGTTTAAATCGTATAAAAAATTGAATACAATTTACACTTAAAAAAATTAATCTCTGGTTAATGTAGATTTGAGAGTCTAAATTTACAAATTTACATGCGGCAATTGCCGGTTTGACTGAACCCAGCTACGTAAACGCTTGTAGATAAATACCCCTCCCATGGGAGCAAACCCTCAAATTCGCACAACTCTCTGCAATCTCCGACGACGTGTATCAGGGTTAGGGCCGATAGACGGCGGAATGGCGGCGGAAGCGACTGCGGCGAAGAAGGTGACGCTGATGAGCTCCGACGGGGAGAAGCTCGTCGTGGACGAGGAGGTGGCGATGGAGTCGCAGATCATCAAGCAAATGATCGACATACCCCTCCCCAAAGTCACCGGCAAGATCCTGGCCAAGGTGATCGAGTACTGCAAGATACTGGCGGCGGCAGCGACTGCGGCGAAGAAGGTGACGCTGATGAGCTCGGATGGGGAGAAGTTCGACGTGGACGTGGACGTGGACGTGGCGATGGAGTCGCAGACCATTAAGCACGTGATCGAGGACGTCTGCGCCGTCACCGACATTCCCCTCCCCGAGGTCACCGGCAAGTTCCTGGCCAAGGTGATCGAGTACTGCAAGATCCTGGCGGCGGCAGCGGCTATGACAAGGAAGGTGACGCTGACGAGCTCCGACGGGGAGATGTTCGACGTTGACGTGGAGGTGGCGATGGAGTCTCAGACCATCAGGCACGTGATCGAGGACGTCGGTGCCGTCACCGACATCCCCTCCCCGAGGTCACCGGCAAGATCCTGGCCAAGGTGATCGAGTACTGCAAGAAGCACGTCGAGGTGCAGAAGCAGGTCGACGAGGGGATCGAGACCTGGGACGCCGACTTCGTCAAGGTCGACCAGGCCACCCTCTTCGACCTCATCCTGGTAACGTGTTGTTTCTTCCTCTTGCGCTCTCTGTTTGGTTTTTGATTGTGTTTTTTAGTTGGTGTGATGATGAACGATCGAATTATATTCGATTCTAGTGAGGATTGGGGTGGTTTTGCGGGTTTCGATCGGTGGAATTGTTGCAGAGTGATTGGTGTTAGATTCGGGTGTTGGGGCTTATGGGTTATTTTGCATAGTTGTTGACAGATCACATCATTAGGATATTGTTGGTGTTATTGGCCTTCAAATTTTGGTTTGTTTTTGTTGTTTCGACGATCAATGCTTGGCTTTTGATCTGAGTTTGTTGGGGTTGTTTTTGGTAGGCGAGTTTGGTGACCTCAATTTACTTCAATCCACCAAGATTGAGACTGGTGCCCTCAATCGTAGCTAGTTTTAATAAGGTTTGGCATGATTTTACCCGAGAATCATAGACGTGCTTAAAACTTATTTGTCGTTATCCAAGCCGTGCTTAAAATTTATTTGTTGTTTGAGTGAATTTTATCTCGTATTCGTTTTAATGGTGGAGGCTAGTTTCATTAACTATTCTGTGGATACTCTGGAAAGAACATATTTGTAGTTGCAAGTGAGCTTTTATGATTTCAAAGTAGTTGGTACGTGGCATGATACTTGATGTTTAAGTTCAGTACTTTTCTTTTTAAGATTAAAGCGACTAGATCAATGTTGTGGAAAACTCTTTCTATCGATCTGTCGCTGTGGTTACTTGTGAAAGATATTTGTCTTTCAGGTGGTTAATGGTCTTTCTTTTAACATTGCGAAAGATGTTTATTGGTGATTTGCTAACAATCTGTTTGGATAATCTTATGAGTAAGGTTGATTTAATTCTTGCTCAATTGGCCCTAATGCATTTTAAATATAAGGTGTCGGATTTGCAATGTGGTGGTACTTCTGAGAAGTTTTGGTATCCTTGCTAAATTCTGTTAATGTGATTCTGGTGCATCTTTTTATTATCTACATTAGCTAATGGTAGATACATTGTCATTTATTTTTTCTGAATATGCAGGCTGCAAATTACCTGAACATTAAGAGTCTGTTGGATCTGACGTGCCAGACAGTTGCAGACATGATCAAGAGGATGACTCCTGAGGAGATCCGCAAGACGTTCAACATTAAGAATGAATTCACTCCCGAAGAGGAGGAAGAGATTCGGAGGGAGAACCAGTGGGCCTTCGAATGAGGAAGAATCGTTATAGGAATCTTTAGTTATTAATTGAACATGTCTATGTTTTACGTTTTGGACTCTGGTTATGAAGACTACTGCGGTTTTATTCTTGGTTGGTGGCATATATGCTTATTATTGTTGACATTTGTGTTTTTGTTGGGAAATATGGTCGCCGCCTGTCGTTTGGATGCTTAGCGGTTATATCACTGTATGGCCCGCATTATACACCTCTGAGTATCCAACCTCCCTCTATAATATTGTTTTACTTGTTTGCCTCTTAACGTTGGATTTCTAATTATAAATATATCAGATATTGGATGCATAGTTAAAACATGTGCTGCACGTTGTCCTCGTTTATGGAGGCATTGTTTGTTTGCGGGGGTTTTTCTTTGTGTTTGGTATTGTTTGTGTTTGGACTGTGTTATTGTTTTAGCTCATTTTGAGTTACTATTGTTTGAGGTCTTTTTATATATGCATGAGATTAGAATACATACCAGTGTAGTTTTTTGTTCATGGTTCTCGCTTAAAACATGCACCAGTGGCATGAATTAAGATTATGTAGCTTGTTATATATTATCCTGGGGACCCTATATTATTTTGAATTCTAGTTATGGCATTATTTGTACCTCCCATTTGTTCATGCCAGTAAAATTTTCCTACGTGGTAGTCTGATGAGGCAAGTGGTATATCCTTTGAATTTGTTATTTATAAATCTATGATATTAGTAAGTTAAAGATATATAATTAAGATTAATAATAACACCGTATAGTCGAGAAGAATGGTGAAGGAAGATGACGCTTTCTTAAGAGTAAAATAACAATTTTTATAGGATTCTGTTTTTGATGCGAAGACGGATCAATTAAAATCTGTGGCCATTTTTGCCTGAAAAGAATTAGTGGCTCTAACTGGTCAACAACGAGAAAATCAGCCCGGCCATTTGGCGCCTCATCATTTATGTGCTCTCAACAGCGGCGTGATCTTGGTTCATGATCTAACCGAATCGATGGTCAAGAAATCGTAATGCAGATATGATCATTCTACCATCTACAGGTTTAATACGAAAAATAGGTCCATCTGTTTTCGTCCGGAAAGGGCCTAATGTATCTAAGTGAGATGTGTGGTGCGTTGCATAGGCTAATTTTATAATTTATAATTTCATCATTAGTATAATTATAGGTTTTCAATTATATTTTAAAATTTAATTTAAAAGTACAAAGTTTTTTTGAATTCTTACCCAAATCTAAAATATAGATGCTTATAACGAAGGGTATTTACTTAGATCTATTATTGTGTATAATTTAATTTGAGTTAAAAACTTTCTTTATTTTTTTAATCCTAAGGGCTTTCATTCGGCGATCTACAATCTTAACTGCATCCTATGGGTATATCAAGTCTGATTGTAGTTCTATCTCTTTTAAACTAACGACATGAGAGTTATTTGGTGGTACACTTTTAACAATGACACGTGGAATATATTATGTAGAGCTAATAGATAAGGCAATAATGCTACTGTATAAGTCACTGGTCTAATGCGTTTGATCACGTCAAATGGTTTGATATAGTGCAGACTAAATTTCCCATGCATCCCAAATCTCATGTTCCCTTTAGTCGGAGAGATCTTTAGAAGAATATAATCATCTAACACGAAATGAACCTCATGTGACATATTTGCATTGATCGATATAACTTCTGTGTCTGCCTTGAGCTGACTTCCTTCTCTTCTTGATTTGCATCACTACCTTCTGTGTCTAATGGATCATTTCTTGCTAACTACCATTGGTTCTCTGCCCTATATCCAACATACTGGAGATTGACATAATCTTACATAAAGTGCTTTGAATAGTGTCATTCCGATTGTGGCCTGATAATTGTTGTTGTATGAGAACTCTACTAGAAGTAGATGCTCTTCCCAACTTCCTTTGATGTCTAGAATGCATGTTCGGAACAAATCCTCTAGTGCCTGTATGGTTCTCTCAACTTGTTCATCTGTTTGAGGATAAAAGGTTGTACTGAATCTTGTCTCAATGCCTATAGTTTCCAGCATAACTTTCCAAAATCAGGATGTGAACCTTAAATCCCTGTCTGATATGATCTCCTGTGACACTCCAGGTAGCCTGACTATCTTATCTCTATACAGCGTGGTCAAAGTGGTCAGTAGTTAATCCATCCTGATTGATATGAAGTGCCACCCTTTGTAAATCAATCTACTATGACCCAGATAGCATCCTTTTGTTGGTGGGTCCTAGGAAAACCAACTACAAAGTCGTTTGCTATGCTCTCCCACTTCCACTCTAGGGTTTCCAATGGCCGTAGTGTTCTACTTGGACGTACGTATTCAGCTTTCACTTGCTGGCACACCAAGCATCTGACAACTGCATCGTATACATCTTTCTTCATTCATGGCCACCAATAAGTTTGTCGGACATCGTGGAACATCTCCACTCCACCTAGATGCATTGCACATCTTGAAGTGTGAGCTTCATGAAGAAATGTACTGCGAAGTTCAAGATACTATGGAACATCTAGCACAAATAATTGACCACTCAGTGTAACTATCCCATTTGCATCTCTGGCTAATTCTTTATGTGTTTCTTGTTCTATCTACTGACTCAACTATTTATGTGTCTTCTGTGCAACCCTGATCTATTTAAGCACACTTGGCAGAATGGTCAGTCATACCATTATTCCGACCAATTATCTTTAGCATGTGCATGCTAAGTCACTCACACTGTACCCAATCGTATTGATCCTCGAATTGGCTTTCTGTTGAGAGCATCTGCTACCACATTTGCTTTGTCATCATGGTACGCTATGTCAATCTCATAATCTGATAACAGCTTTAACCATCTTCTGTGTCAGCTATTCAAATCCCTCTCCGTGAAGATGTATTTCAGACTCTGGTGATCAGTTAAGAGTCTGAAAGATGTTCCATACAAATAATGCCTCCATCTTTTGAGAGTGGACATCACTATTGCAAGCTCTAGGTTGTGTGTAGGATAGTTACACTTAAAACTGATAAAATGCATAGGCTATAACCTTTTCCTTCTGCATCAAAACACAACCTAGACCCACTCCTTAGGCAACTGTGTAGACCACAAAATTTTCGTGCCCTTCAGGCAATTTGATGACATGCGCCAAAGTCAACCTCTCCTTCAGCGTCCTGAAGCTTTGCTCACATTCATCTATCCATCTGAATCGTTCCTCCTTCCTAATCAGGCGTGTAAGAGGAGCTTCTATAGAAGATAAACTCTTTGTGAACCGTATGTAGTATTCAGTTAGGGCTAGGAAACTCTGAACCTTTGTAGGTGTCTTCGGGTGTTCCAACTATACTATTACTTCTATTTTGGTTGGATCTATTGAGATACCTGCTATTGAGATAATATGGCTGAGAAAATTCACTTCTAAAAGCCAAAAATTGCCCTTCAAAAGCTTTCCATATAACCTGTTCTATCTCAGCATCTACAACACAATCCTCAGATGCTGCTCATGCTCTTCATTGGACGAAGAGTATACTAATATATCGTCTAGAAAGACGATCACAAACTAGTCCAAATATAGAATGAACTCTCTGTTCATCAAGTCCATAAATACTGCTGGAGCATTGGTCAATCCAAAAAGCATGACAAAAAATGCGTAGTGCCAAATCTAGTCCTAAATGCAGTCTTCAGGATCTCTTCTGCTTTAATTTTCAACTAGTAGTAGCATCCTAAGTACAAATCAATCTTCGAGAAGACTATTGATGAGCTCAACAGGTCAAATAAATCATCAATGCGATGAAAAGGGTATCTGTTTTTAATAGTTGCATGGTTTAGCATCCGATAATTGATGCATAAACACATGTTTCCATTTTTCTTCCTCACAAATAGCACTAGCATACATCATGGAGAGATACTCAGTCAGATTAACCCTTTATCCAATAGTGTCTGTAACTATTCCTTGAGTTCCTATAGCTCAATAGGTGTCATTTTGTACGGAGCTATAAAGATCGGTGTTGTACCTGGGATCAACTCAATTGCGAGATCTAATTCTTTGTCTGGTAGCAATCCAGTAATCTCATGTAGAAGTACATCAGTAAATGTTTGCCCACTTGAAAATGTTCAATGCTCAGCCTATCCATTGAACTACTCTGCTCAGCCAGCACTAATGTTGCCATTATGAGTTCACTGCCTTGGTCGAGATATCTCAATGCATTCTGATAGGATATCCATCCTTATTCTCAATCTTTGCCCTGACTATGGAAGAAAAAGCAGCACCTTTCGTGGTAGAAAATTATCGTCTTTCTTCTGTAATCTATCATGGGTCCTTGCTTGAACATCTAGTTCATTCCAAATATCACATCAAATTCTTATAGCTCGAACAATATCAAATTAGCTACAAGTTGTTGCTATTGAATCTCAATAGGGACATTACGTACACACTCTCCCTTAGCTATAACACTACCAGTTGGAGTGGCACTAATAATGAATGTCCTAATTCTTCTATCTTATAAAAAATTTTACTTGTGTGTGCATATAAAATAAAAGAAAATGTGTATTCATAATCGAATAAGACTTGTGCAGGTACAAAACCTATTGAAAGCGTACTTGTCACAACTATTGTATCCTCAAGTGCCTTTGCCATTGTGGTTGCATACATCTTGATTGGCTGCTGCTGTGCTGGGGTAGGTGTTGTTGGTGGTAGCGCATGATTCTAGTCCCTCTGATCCTGAGCTAGCGGTGCCTACTGCCTATCTCTCTGATGTCTAGCTTGCCTTGTAGTCATATACCCTTTCTGGTTCTGTCCCCTCTATTGCTGTTAGTCTTCACCTTTCTGGCCCTGACATTGGCCCTGTTGGCCTCTTTGCTGTTACTGATGCTGGGGAGATGGAAGTGTAAGTCTCTATTGAGGCACTGAAAGTGTTAATTGTTGGTGCTTGCCCGTTGGAAAGTCTGCATCTCTATTCCCTGGCTGACCACAACTGTAGCATGAGCTAGTGCATGCTTTGCACTCTATAGCTCTATGCCTTGGCTGTAAAACCCACGATTCGAGTCAGGGTTTTATATTCAGAACCGGTCGGTTCGACCGTTATTTTTGAGTCGAGTCAGTTTCAGAACACGTGCACTGAGCCGACGCGAGTCGCGTGTATGAGCTATGAAGGTCATGTGTACCCAAGTATACGATGATGACATCATGAACACAGCAAAAAGAATGAGTTATCAGAGTATATGAAGACATGCAGTTTATTTTTATTATTATTATTATATATATAGTGGATCGTAGAATTAGTGTTACGCCGTTTATCGCGTTAGGACGCATTACGAGCAGTTTGGGTGGGTTGATAGTCTTAGAGCATATCATTATGATGTTTTAGTGTTTGTTTGATTTTATGGGATTTTTCCCGATTTTTATGGATTTTTTAAGGATTTACTTCGAGTTAGTTATGACACTTGACTCGTGCCGGAGACGAGTCAAGTATTATTTACGAGTTTGCCACCCAACTAAGTTTTCACCCGGACCTTTTCTCCCCCACACCCAAACCCTAAACGTCGCGCCACCCCTATTCGTGCGCCACCGCCGCCATGGCCGACGCCGCCTGGCCGCCGATCGACGCCACCCAGCCCGGCCACGGAGTCGCCCTGCCGCCCCGACCAGGCCTGGCCGCCACGACGCGAGGAAGCCGCACCTTTGCGTCGTGCTTCCGTCGCCAATTGCGCCGCCGCGATCCAGCAATCGCTTCGGCACCCTTGACCCCTCAGCCGCCTTTTCTGACCGGAGCGGAGCCATCGCCGGCCTGGCCGGCTGGATCTAGCGACCCATCGCCGCCGCTCCATCTTAGCCTTTTTCCGGCGAGCTGTCACCTCCGTTGGCCGCGTCGACCTCGTAGATGAGTCGGGCTCGCCGAGCCTGTTCCGAGGGTACCCAACACGACCACTTTCCGGCCAGTAGACTCCGCCGGCAATTGTCGCCGGGAAACCATCGGAAGCCGCCGGAAAACCGCCAGCAGCTGCAAGAAAACCGCCGGAAAATCGAAATTTCTGGAATTCCCTAGAATTCACCGGATCTTCCACGGGGCTCACCCAGTCGAGCCCGATCGAGTTTCGGACGCCGATGAGCGCCGAATTTGAGCTCCGAGACACGCGACGGAACCCTAGCCGTCGCCGATTGCCGACTACGTGAGGTATAATTACCTCCGATTGAGTTATTTAAAATTGATCATGATTGTTAGTATAACATGCTAGAATTGAATAATTGTCATGATAAATGTATGAGTATGAGTGTAGTGATGATTGCATGATGCAATTAATTGAGAATGAATAGTGAGTTATCTAATGAGGTAGATCGAGTTGAGCATGCTAATCGAGTAATGTAACTTAGGAAAAATAAAATAAAATTGGTAGGAATAGGATGAGTTACAATTATTTTCATATTTATGATTATTGATTGTGTTTAATTGTGTTGAGTTTGATGCATCATGTAGTTAGTGGGCGTTAGTATTTAGTTTTGATGTGTAGGTACGGAGTAGGAGTTCGCCGCCTAGGCGCGATGACACGCTTGGAGCTTCTACCAGGTCCGTTTAGGACTCGTCTGTTTTACTCTTTTCTATTGTATGTTTGTTTTAATGCCTACAGGATGAGTTAAGTGGTGCTTTATCGGGACCTCATTTAACTCGGGCCATTTAACCGAACATTTTCCGGATTAATAACCCCTTGAGGAGATCCCTCGAGGTTGATTTCGAAAACAAGATCCACCAAAAGTTGCCTTCGGGCCTATTATATAACTCCCTACCCAAGCCTATATATATATATATATATATATATATATATATATATATATATATATATATAATTTTCGCGTTTCTGTGAAACGAGAGATGGAGAAATTAACTGCACGTATCATGCAGAGGATGCCGTGACAGTCAAAGCGGGCTCTGGATTAGTGCCAGCGGACTGTTCCATTCCCAAGGGATCCTGACAACTTCGCGTTTGAGTTCCTCACACCCGGAGAACGTGGAGGTTTACGAGTATTGTTTAGTACAGCGCATGTCTGGACTTGTGGTTCAAAGGGTACTAAAGGCGACTGTCTGAGAGTGCTCGGCCTTCGTGCTCAAGGCCAGGAGAAATATGGAGGTAAGGAGAGGGCTTAGGATAAAGTTTCATTAGAAGTACTGAAAAAGAAGTGCCGAGAGCGGCACAGTACCAACAGCAGATCAATAAGTTCGGGATGCTACCGGGTCTGTAGCCCAGTGGCTCCTCAGTAGTGCCCTTCAGAGTGTTCGCGTGGAGTATATGTTGTTTTCTTTCATATGAGAGTTTGCTCTCATAGCCAGTTTGTTATAGTTATTTTCTTTTCGGACCAGTAACGCTTGTTACTGACGTTTTTCTTATATATATGTAGGTGATAAGCACGAGATGGATGTGCCGGCCAGGATGGAGGAGCAATAAGGTCTTCTGCACACACACATTGGGTGATTGAATGTTTAATGTTTTGTTTATGATGTTATTTTATAAACATGCTATGATTAAATGTTTGAGGCATGACAATGACATGAAATGAAATGATCAGAGTAGCGCAGCAAAAGTGTGATGGGTTAGGACCCAAAGTTCAGAGAATGATGAATATAGTAGATTAGAAGTCTGTGTGAATGCTATTGTTGCTATGCGTATATATGTTTGAATATATGATTTTGACAGGGTGGCCCCTAATTACATTTTTAGGGGAAATTCTGTCCCTTTCGTTTTAGAATTTTTACTAATTTTTATTGTAATTGTGTTGGTGTGAAAGTTGGTTGCATGTCATCCATGTAGTATCCTGTTAGGGTTTTATGCATTCATACATATATATAGCAAGTTAGATCTTCATCTTAAGACACCGAGATTGGATCCGCACGAGTTAGGTTCGGGTTAGCCGATCTAACCGGGGCCTGTAACATGCCGGTTTGGTTCACGAGTGTGAACCGGATTTGGGGTGTTACATTGGCTGACTGCAACTATAACATGTGTTTGTTCTTACTCTACACTCACCTCCATGACGATGTTTGCACTGCAACTATAACATGTGTTTGTTCTTACTCTACACTCACCTCCATGACGATGTTTGCAAATCTGACAGGGAGGTGGTCTATTGTCCCGAACCTAGCCATCATAACCCTTATAGTAATAAGAGCATCTATTCATCGTCTTTGTTGTGGTCCTTGTTTCGGCTGATATGGCCTCGGATGTTGCTGCCTTTGGTCAAAGTCTCAACGAGGTCGAGTAGTTATAACTCGTTCTGCCTCACCTGCAGGTCTCACTATATTGCCGAAAGTGGCAAACTTCATGTCTCACTATATTGCCAAAAGTGGCAAAATTCCTATACAAATAGGCCATTTGGATCTCATGATGGAGACCTTTCGTAAAAACACTATAGAAGAAGCAGTTTCCTTTGGTATCAAATTTTTAGTTACTTAGAAAGCTTAGTACTCTCTTCAAAATTCACTAGAAAACTCTTGACAAGTAAATTTAAATTGTGCTATGTGAATTCTATAAATATTGTGCTCTTATGGTGCGTGGGCATGTTGTTTTCTTTTTTCCGAAATGCTGGACACACCTTTTGGGACACGGAGGATTACTATTTTATGAGATAAATGAAGCATTATGTTTGGTCTATATTACATAGAAGAGAATTATTCATTGGTCAAGATAATCCTAACAAAATGCATAACATAGTATTTTCACAAAAACAAAGTAGAAAATAAGAATTAAAATAGAGACCAACAAAATAATATTCAAGGAAAATAGGCGGTATGTATAACCAGGATGTTGATAATGTTTTTATGCAATAATGTCTCATGTAGCATTAACTTCTCTTAAAATTGATTGTGTCATCCTAACCTTCTAATTCGACTTGATCAATTTTCATGACAGGGAGGCTTATGTGATGATTTTGTGTCTCATTTTTTGTGTTGTTGTGCTCTTGTCCAAGAATGGCACGAAATAGTGGAGTGTATGGTAAGGTTTCTATATCAAATTTTCTTGTAACATGCTTTCCTTAATAGAATTATTAAACTCAGACAAAACCTACAATGGAGATACAATATGTCATCAATGGTGAAGTTACTCCAACGTAGGATATCAATTGTCTTGATCATTTATCAAAACATAGTAACAGTATATGGAACTTGCAGGACTCTGAAAACTCTAAATAGGTTAAATCCATATTATTTTCGTCTCGAAAACAATAGCCTCTATCATTCAAAAGCCCACTGGTTCTCCTTTCGAATTGCTTCCTCCTCTTCGGGTGTGAAATCATTCTTGATGCCAAATAGCTCTCGAATCTCCTCGGGTTTCTTTCCTGCTATTTTTTCGGCAGCTGTTTTGACAGCCAAATCTATCAAGCTCTTATTATCAAGGTAATTTGCAGCCTACGTTAACAATACAAACAATATAAATTATTAAAAAAACAGATAGAAAATTAAGACAAAGTTTCTGGTACAAAATAAACCAAACTTTAAAAGAAATCTTGTCTAACTATTACAAGAAAGAATACCCATAAATTCCACCCACGTAAAAAGGTGACCCACTTATTGGGAACCAAATCAATTCTACACAACCTAAAGACTTCGCCTTCATATGCTGCAATATAATGCCTATAATTTTCAACTTACAATAGAAGCATCTATAACCAATCACAACATCAAACAATCAACCAATTAATCCACGAACTAAAATACAACTCCTATAACAATAGCCAACACCCATCATATCATAGGAGGTTAAAATGCACCATGCTAATCAAATCAGACCTCCATGCCTAAACACTACAAACTTAACCACAACATTAATGCATGGAATTTCCAAACTAAAATAAATATCATTAAGTCAAACAGTACCTTTCACCCTAAATAAAAGAATCAACCTCACTCCATATACAATAAATATCATTAAGTCAAACAGTACACTCACGCTAAATACAAGAATCAACCTCACTCCATCAACTAACTTCACTCTATATGCAACTATCAACTAACTTCACACTCCTTAAAAAAGAAACACACAATATACAACAATCCAACTTCATACTCTAGAGCATATATATATACAACTATCAACTAACTATTGATAGTGCCTTGAAAAAAATCCATTATCATGATTTGGGAAAACAGAACTCATGGAAATTATAACTTACATCCAATACCCATCAAATTTATCATAAAAAAAGTTAACCATACCATGCTATTTATATCAAACCTCCATGCCTAACAAAACATCAACGAAGTATACCACAGATTGCATGGAACTTTCAAACACATATGTATAAGGCTATATCATAAAACATGCATACATACACCGGTCCAGAGAGAAAAGAAGAACTCACATGGAGAAGTTCATAGAGGGTGTTCATGTCAACTTCCTTCATAAACTCGGCGTCCCACCTCTTCACGAGAGGCATCACCAACTTGCCGTCGAGATCGACCAACAGCGTCCTCTCCATCTCAACATGCTTGGTGCAATAATGAACTACCATGGCAAGGATCTTGCCGTCGACGATGGGGAGGGGGATGGCAGCGTCGGCGCAGCCATCCTCGATCATGTGCTTGATGGTCTGCGACATCGCCGCCGCCGACTCGTCCACCTCGAAGAACTGCCCGTCGGAGCTCCTCAACGTGATCACCTTCTTCTCTGCCGACGACGACGCCATGGATGTGAATTGGAGAGGCTTTGGCCCTCGATGTCGTATTTATAGATCAACTGGGTAGGAGTTTGGAATTACGAGTTAGAATCGAATTAGGGTAGAATTTGCCTACATGACGTAATCCATGAAATAAAAAATATATTAATTTTTAATTAAAGAAAATTCTAATTCTAATCTACTTCGATTTATATTTTATAATAAGTAAAAAGGTTATCATTAAATTAAATCTAATCTACTATTATTAAATAAAAATTTGTTAAATTTTTATAACCCGTTAATTATTATTAAAAAATTTAATATCAAAGCATATAATTTTTTCACCAAATTTGCTCGCACAAATGTTTACTTTCTTTGTGTTGTGTATCTCTTCAAAAGAGATGTTCATAAATCTGAGAAGTAATGTCTCTTAAAAAAATCTGCACTATTTTGTTAAGAGTAACGATTTTTTAGAAATTATTATTTTTTCATAATAGTTCAATAGTTACAATTAATTCCATAAGATGTATTTCTTAAGAAAAGAGTAAATTTTTTAGTTGTAACTCTCAGAAGTTGCTCATTTTTCTTCCCATAGTTACATTCAAGGGTTGCAACTTATTCTATCTCAAATTTTCTATTAAATTTATTTTTTTCTTGGGAACCATCCTTTTATTATATATATCAATTACGTTCATTACTAGAGCATGAGACCCATTTATCCTTTTTCCAACAAATTTCATTGACAGTTTCGTGTGATTTCTCCTTTATGACTATTATTTTATTAATTAATTAATGTTACAAATATTTTATGAAACATGAGACCCACTTAAATTTGAGAGAAAACCTAAAGTCATAAGTCATGTAGATGTACATGAACTTCTATAAACATGCACGAAAACATAGGCACGGAAATGTTCATGCATATGGGATGTATATATATGTATAATATACTAATATTTTACCTCTAGCCTCCTCTTAATATATATATCTATCTACTATATATTATAGTAGGATGGTTTTTTTCGTTCTCCGGCATTTTCTTAGCACGTGGTTCATCCTCAGACCTCTCCACCTCTCTAATTGTTCCCTCCACCTTTTCAGCTCTCTAACTCGCATCCTTATAATTCCTTGAATTAATTCCCCCCAGCTTTCCAACTTTCCAACTTTCTAACTTGTCTACTAACACTAGGAGAAAATCAGTCTTCAGTGACAAGATTTTCCGTCGCTCATAAAATTTGCAACTAAAAATAAATTCGGTCGTAAAAGTGCAACCGACTTCCTTGCTTTAGTTTAGCTTTAAAATTAGCAATCGTATATGGAGTCAAAAAATTGGTCACATATTATTTGTAACTAATTTTCTTGTTGCAAATTCGGTTTTAGCTTCGGTTCCCCAATGGTTTATATGGATTTTGGAAAACCCAATTTTTAATTTAGTTAAGGGTGTCGGCTATGGCTAGACTGCCCAACCTGGTTGGCCATGGTGGTGCCGTGGTTGAGAGTTTGGGGGAGATGTGTGGATTGAATCATGTTGGGTTAAGTGTTGTTTGACGTTAGAGGATCTTGGGGAGATTTTAGCCGTGGGTTTTTCATCTTCTTCTCTTCTTTCATGGTACCTATCTTTCCCCTTCTCTTTCTTTTTGTCATGCACACATTTATTATTATTCTTTTTATTTATGGTATATATTCATTTGTTTGGTGCATACCGTTCATGTCGGCTGTGTGTGAGCCCTAGTTTTTGGTTTGTTTGGTTTGTTCACCCCTTGTTTTTTGTTCTTCTTTACTTGGCCATGCCAAACTGGGTTTATCCGTTGACCCTACTCCTGTAAAAGTATAATTATTGTTTTTTTCTAGTTGTATGTTTGATCTTTTATTCTTTGAAACAATTTTCTTATACCATGTTTCCAATTGTTTGACGTCATGCGGGTTGCATGATCGGTGCTCCTTACACTTTGTGGCATGTGTATTGATGGGTAGCCGCACTTACTACTTGTTGCATTGTGCATTGGGGTTTCTCTGATTTTTTCCCCATTTTCACAATTTACTTACGTAATTTAGTGCCCATTGATGATGGTATTAATTAACGATATTGTTATATGTTGCTAAGTTAATTAAATATCATACTAAATCTTCATGGGTAATATTATTTTATTTTCTGTTATTGGCGTGTGTCAATTTATGTTAAAATAAATTCATGGTTTATATATGTTGCATATAAATTGTTATTATCAATCAATTAATGAATTATATTTTAAATTATTAATATAACTCTTATGATTAATTTAGATTATACAAGAAGTAATCCTTTGCTTATCTAATTAGTCAATAAGTAAATATGACCATGATGATTAAAATAATATTCAATCGATGCCCATAAATAATCATAGTTGAGTTAAACAAACTGCAGTTTGATATTACAATATTGATTAATTTTTAATAATCGATTCATGTAATATGAGTGGTTGTAAGTGATTAATGAAGTTAAGTTTTCACCTTTATCATCAATGTAATACTACTTAACGTCAGTTACATAAATATTATTATAATATATTCAAGATTTAAATATTAAGCACGAAATAGGTAAAATTGATTATTTTAATAATTGTTCAATTAAAGTATGTAATATGAGTTATTGAAATAATATATTGTGATAATTACAAATGTTGAACCTTAACAACATACTTGAAAAACTAAGCACTGTCGTCGAGGCCTGCAAAGGGCCGAACAAACAAGTCGACCAGCTTGCCACTACCACTGGCGATCATCGTCACCGGTGCTGCTCTCACCACCACCACAATCAAGTCAAGCTTACCGAGCCAGTGCTGACCCACAACCGAGATCACCTCGAAACGGCCAAAAATTGCCGAAAACCATTGGAAAATCAAATTTTCTGAAATTCACCGAAAATCACTAGATTTTTGCCGAATTTGTCCAACTGAACCCAATTAAACTCGGATGCCGCTGAGTGCCAAATTTGAGTCTTGAACGGCGCAACAAACTCTAGTCATCACTGATTGCCTACGACATGAGGCATAATTAACTCCCACCTAATTAGTTAAAATTAATAATTAATAGAACAACCTACTAGGATTTGATTGATTGATGTGATAAATATTTTTATTATAAATAAAAATGAATTTGCGTGATTTGAATTATGTTAAAATAAATGCTAAGGAACTAATTAAGTAAATTAAGCATGTATTGTTAATGAAATACAATGTAGCCTATAAAATATGGTAGGAATTTTTGTGTGTGACTTGATGTGATGAGTGCTTTTATGTGTGTGTGATTGGAGCTTCTACCAGGCCTATTTAGGCCTCGTTTCTGGTTTGCCTCCTTTACTCTAATGATTTTTTTAACATGTAAGCGGACGTATAGTTGATTTATCATATCCCACTTCACACTGGCCATTTAGTAGCATAACATTTTCAAATTAATAACCCTTGAGGATGAGATCCCTCAAGTTTATTTTCAAAAACTCTAATCCAAATCTTGTTGCCTTTGGGCCTACTATATTTACAATCCCTACCTAGGCCTATGTACACGTAGTTCTCTTGAGTTTTCCAATGAGATGTGAGAAAAAGGGAAAATTAACAATCACTCTACGCTAGTGGGCATGTGCCAGTCGAAGTGGGCTCTGGAATTGTGAACGAGTTGTTCCATTTTCGAGAGATCCTGACGACTCTTGAGTTCTTAAAACCCAGAGAAGTATGGAGGATTACAGGTACTATAATGCAATGCATGTCTAAAGTTGTGGTTTCAAAGGGTACTGAAGGGGTATGTGTGAAGAATACTAGGCCTTTGTACTTAGGACAAGGAGTGATATGGAGGATGTAGAGGGTTGAAAGAACATAAATTGATTTTCCCACACAAAGAATAGTTTTAAAGTTGTCAAGGAAATGAGATGGGATGGAATGGGACGTTGTCGAGCCGAGGCCAATGGCTCATAATTTGCACCCTTATAATAGATTTTATTAAGAAGTATACGAATATTTTCCTTTATTAAGAAAGTCTTTATGGACCAGTAACATTCGTTACTGACGTTTTTCTATTATATATATTGGTGAGAATCTGGGGGAACATTGTTGGGATTGTGGAAGAGCAGTAATGCAACTTGCACACATGTACCTGCCGAGGCTGAATGAGAATGTGATGTGATGAATTAATGTGAATTGTGGTAGATGAATGTCTTAATGTCTTGATTACATGAAATGATCTATGTGTGGTACTATTATGATTGGAATTGAACATGATAAGCTAACGGGGTCGAGACCCACTTTAAGATGACGAAAAATGTTGATGATGGAAAAGTTGTGAGAAAACATCATGTTTTTGCTACGTTTTTTGTTATTATTATTATTATTATTATTATTATTATTATTATATATATATATATATATATTGTTGTTGTTGACAGAGTGGTCCCTATTATACTTTTAGGGGAGACTAATCCATTTTGTTTTAAAAAATAATTATTTTCTTTCAACTTTTCATGTGTTTATTTTGTTTTGAATATAATTACATATCATAGTATGCATCTAGAACCACGATAACACCTAAGCATTTCATCCATGTATTGAATGCTTGCATTACCATCTTGGGATGTTGTGGTTAGATCCTGGTTGTTTTAACTAAATCAAGTACATTAATGAACGATTCGGTTACCTGTAGCATTTCCGGTTCGGTTTGCAGGTGAACCGAAATAGCTGTTACAAATGATGTGAAATATTGACAGTTTCTTGCAATTATATGACTTATTAATTTTATCACTAACACAATTTGTGATCGCATGTGAGTTGCTTTAGATTGATGGTTCATGATGTGGTTGGTGGTTCCGTTACTGATCGTAGTTAGAAGAATTGATAAATAAGATTAGATTTCATATTTATATTATCTTCAGTTATAATTATGACTATAAGAAATGGTTCGATGGCTGTGAAACTCTGTTTTCGCGTCATTGGTTTATTTTATGGCATTGTTTGCATGGAACCATCTTATATATCATGATTTATTTTTATGGGTGATAATTTTTTAAAAATATTTAAATTTCATGTTTAATTATTCTAAATTATTTTCATTTAATTATACATCATGAATAATTGTTTACTTATTTTATCATGTTAGGATGCATATACATGCATTTTAATTTTTATGTCCGTGTATTTTTGGAGTAACCCTCTATTGGCTAAGGTAGGTCGTTATAATTTTTTTCTAGTCGTTAAATCTATTATGAGTGAAACCAGTCCCCAAGTAAAACTACTCCCTTTACATGAGCTCCCCCTCTAGTACATCCTCAAAAATCATTCGGCGTCCACCATTTGTGCTCCAACGAAGTCAACTCTGACAACCACCAACAGAAACCAAAATCGGCCTCTCTTCCACGACGAAAGATCTTCCCCAAAGAAGAACACACTTCTCACATCTCCCCTAAGAGAGAATACTTTATGGAAGCTCCTCAAAAAAAGAACACTAATGGAGTCTTTCCCAAGGAGCAGCTTGATCTAGCTGTCCTTCGTAGGCGTCACTCCTACAACCTAAAATTAATTTTTTTATTTTTTATTTAAAAAAACTACGTCAAGGCGGCCAAATCCGCCGAAATTTGCTGCCCCTCAGCCATGACCATTTGCCGATGGCCAGATTTAGGCTGTCCCTGGCCGTATTTAGCCAATGCTGCCGCCAAGGGTAGCCGTTAATTTATTTTAATTTTTTAAAAAGAAGAGATAATTTTGTCATTATAATTAATTTTCCATTTTTAGTAATATTTATCTTATTTTCCCTCCATTTGGTTTTATGAAAAAATTACTCCCTTTTGTAGTAAAAAACATTCAATTCATCTTAATTTTATTTATATGAATGAATTAGATGATTCAAAAGACCTTTTTTGACCTAAGTTAGGATATTATATATATATATATATATATATATATATATATAGTAAAGTTTTCTTTAGGGCAGAAAATTTTTTCTACCCTAAAGCTTGATCTAGGCCATTCGATTATAAGGATGACCCAAATTTATTTTTTAAAAATAATAATAATAAACTCTCCCACGACATCGACGGTCACCGCGCCATTGTGCCAGCACATCTGGGCGCCCACAAGCCAACTGGCCACTGCAACACAAAAAAACGGCAAGATCTATGGTTGTCGCTAACATCGAAGGTGTGATGAGCCTGGCCGCGGAGGGCCGCCTTATGGGCGATAGTGCACGACAACAGGGTTGGGCAGCGCAGCGGCAGTGGTGTTAAGGGTCACGAGGGCATGGAGCAGTTAGGCTGCGTCGGGATTACTGTGGGCTAGACCACATCGTTATAACCTAGTAATTGATTTGATGATGGGCCCAAGAAGCCAGTGGTTGAACCAACCAAATCACTTCTGAAATGGGATAAATCTGCTAGCTCCAATTGCGTTTGGCCGTACAACGAAAGAAAGTATGAGAGTTTGTTCATAAAAAAATGGCCCTGTCCTTGCCTTCTAAGGCTCAACCGGAGATATAAATATTCAGACATATCTGCATGCTTTAACAATGAATGGCGGCAAATACAAGTTCTCTGATCACTCCTGTAGGGTGCTAATTATGAAGGACAATTTCACGCTTTCCTTAACATAAGGCGCTTCGGATCAACCACTATCTCTCCGCTCAATACATATGTAGTTTATATTTGGCACCGTTGAAAAGTACTGTTCTACATTTCTGTAAAACTATGCGTTTATATATTTGTGAAATATTTAGAGTAACTATTTTAACATGTAGGAAAATTATTCTTCATAAATAATAATTATACGTATATCTAAGGAAAAGATCTTTGATCATAACAAAATCCAGGGTTAGAGACATCGGACTAAACCAAACATTTGCTGTGTCAGAATAGTCACAGACCAAGGAAACATGGTTTTAAAGGATTCGGCAAAACTTATCGAGAGCAAGGTTGACTAAAAAAGTTAATTGATGTGGGAAGCAAAAGGGAGGAGTTGCCGGCATAATTGAGAAGTTACTTAAGTCTAAAGAAATATAACCCTCCAATCAACACAAGGGAGGATCCATGGCAATTTAAATTAAGGAGCTGGCATTAAACAATATATATATATATATACATATATGCATTTCCCTCATTTAAAAAAATATTTTTTTAAAAAAAAGAGCTATAACTCGGCTCTTCTTAGCTCTGACTCAAACGCTTCTCAAGTTCATTGAAGCTTTGTTGTGATCGATCGCCTCAACTAGGTCAGTGGTTAAGCGTAGTTAGCGTGCTGTTGGTCTCCGGCTTGCTCATCAGGTTATCCTTGCTTGAAGCCTGAGCAATTCTGCACCTTACCCAGTTGTGAGTGTTGTTTTAGGTTGTTAAGTGTCCATTGGTGGAATGCGGATATGATTCATACAATTTGCAGTTGGAAAAAGTCAAGTTTGCAGTTGCTTTGCGGGGTGAAGAACAACACAGTGAACCTTATCATGAATCAACATGACCTAAAATGGTTCAACTTCGTATAACTTCCTTCAAATTACAATGCAAAGGCCAAAACATAAAACCCATAAAATCTGTTGAACAATCAAGATACATTACCCGATTGGGAGCATATATCTGATCACAGAATTGGATCGAGTACCGAGTCTTGACACTAATATTTTACAACTACTAGGTTGGGCATTGGCAGGATGAATCTTACCAAAGTCGAAAGCAAGGTAAACAATAAGAACAAAGTGACATATATTTGCTCATGGATGGTTAGTGGTCACAATTTTCTCGTCCCCGTACGTGATAACATTATTACATCAGGGATCGCAGCGGTAGGGGAAGGTGGTGGGGGACACACGCCCGAACAAGTCGTAGCCCACCGTCACTGCACACCCTGACCCTTCCCCCGCTAGCTTCCAAAAACCTGCACATGCAAACTGCAATGGAAGAAAAAGGTTGAGCAAAAGGGACATCATCTCCGCTCGTCACGGCCCCTTTCCCGCGGTCTAAACGGCCACACCCAGGCCACGGCATCATTTATTATTATGATATTATTATTAGCTATTAGCGTGGAAACTACTAAGCACATTTTCTCTTCCAAAACCGTGAATGGTGCCAATTTACCCAACCAAGTCAACAATACAAGTACCAGCGGTGGTCTTCTTCATTCACGGGAGATTCAGTCTGTGTTATACTCTATAATAATAACTATCTCTTGATATATACATGATATCATCACTTCACTTGCAACGCATTGAGCTGCTAATCCATCGGACGGACGTCCATCTACTGATATTCCATTATTGTTGGGTTATTATTGGCTTATGGCCAGAGGTTTAGCAAAAAAAAGAAGATTACTGATTTATTAATGAGATTAGAGATAGGAGTGTGTGTATATCATCTCGTGAGTGGGCGGCGTCAGACGTGTGACGGACAGCCTTAGCGTAGCGCGGGAAGGAGCTGTCACTACTATTTTCATTTTCTGCCCTTTTTCCCAAACGTATTGGACCCATGGTTGCATGAATTGGAATCGGAATCGAATCGCTTTTCCAGGAGTCGGAATCGGAATCGGAATCGGTCTGAATCGGCCAAGAATCGGTTCAGTTGAATCGGTCCAAATTAATTTAATCGGTCATATATAATAATTTGATAATTTATAATATAAATATATTAAAATTAGGTATTGATGTTATTTTGATATTATTTTGTATATTATAGTTTCTGATATTTTTAAATATTTTTTAATATTTTTTAAATTATTTAGAATTAATTATTATTTTTTACTCGAGTTAGACTCGAGTCAACTTTTTATTACGAGAATGCCACTCTTTACCCCCGCCGCCGCCGCCGGCCCGGTCGGCGGCGAGTCTCGAGGCGGCGATGTCAGAGGATGTCGGCAGCCCGGTCGGACGAACAGTCAGCGGCCCGTAGCCGGCGGCGAGGCGGCCTGGAGCGGCGACGAGTCGGTGGCGATTCGTGCGTCACAGCCCGATTCGGTCCGGCCACACTTCGGCGGCGATGTTGCGAGGTCGGCGGCGAGGTCAGTAGCCCGGTCGGCGGCGAGCCCGGAGTCGGGGAGCACGGCGGAGGGCGGAAACGGGGCGGCGGCGGGCGGACGAGCGGCGGCGGCGCGGGGGAGCGGGTTTGATTTTAGGTTTTTAAAATCCAAATTACCATTTTACTCATGCTTAAATAATTTAATAAAATCATACCTAGGGTATTTTAGTAATTTCATTAAAAAACCGATTCCGATTTAAATCGGCCAATTCCGATTCCAATTTAAATCGGATCGACGCGACGACCGATTTCTGCAACACTGATTGGACCCTCCTCCTGAGTCTAAGTCCACTCCAGTCTTCGTCTCCGCGTCTCACCGCAGCTGTCACCGCAGCTAAGTAAACGCTTGTAAATAAATAACACTCCCATGGGAGCTAACCCTCTAATTCGCACAGCTCGCTACAATCTCCGACGACGAGGGTTAGGGCTCCGGCCAATAGGCGGCGGAATGGCGGCGGCAGCGACTGCGGCGAAGAAGGTGACGCTGACGAGCTCCGACGGGGAGAAGTTCGTCGTGGACGTGGAGGTGGCGATGGAGATCATCAACCCTGTGATCGAGGAAGTCTGCGCTGACACTGAAATCCCCCTCCCCAACGTCACCGGCAAGATCCTGGCCAAGGTGATCGAGTACTGCAAGAAGCACGTCGAGGTGCAGGAGCAGGTCGACGAGGAGATCAAGGCCTGGGACGCCGACTTCGTCAAGGTCGACAACGCCACCCTCTTCGACCTCATCCTGGTAACGTGTTGTTTCTTCCCTCTTGCGCTTTGGTTTTTGACTGTTTTTTAGTTGGTGTGATGATGAACGATCGAATTATATTCGATTCTAGTGAGGATTGGGGTGGTTTTGCGGGTTTCGATCGGTGGAATTGTTGCAGAGTAATTGGTGTTAGATTCGGGTGTTGGGGCTTATGGGTTATTTTGCATAGGTGTTGACAGATCACATCATTAGGATATTGTTGGTGTTATTGGCCTTCAAATTTTGGTTTGTTTCTGTTGTTTCGATGATCAATGCTTGGCTTTTGATCTGAGTTTGTTGGGGTTGTTTTCGGTAGGCGAGTTTGGTGACCTCAATTTACTTCAATCCACCAAGATTGAGACTGGTGCCCTTAATAGTAGCTAGTTTTAATAAGGTTTGGCATGATTTTACCGTAGAATCATAGATGTGCTTAAAACCTATTTGTCGTTTGCCAAGCCGTGCTTAAAATTTATTTGTTGTTTGAATGAATTTTATTTCGTATTAGTTTTAATGGTGGAGGCTAGTTTCATTAACTATTCTGTAGATACTCTGGAAGAACATATTTGTAGTTGCAAGTGAGCTTTTATGATTTCAAAGTAGTTGGTACGTGGCATGATCCTTGCTGTCTAAGTTCAGGACATTTCTTTTTAAGATTAAAACGACTAGATCAATGTTTTGGAAAACTCTTTCTAGCGATCTGTCGCTGTGGTTACTTGTGAAAGATATTTGTCTTTCAGGTGGTTAATGGCCTCTCTTTTAACGTTGGGAAAGATATTTTTTGGAGATTGTGCTAACAATCTTTTTGGATAATCTTATGAGTAAGGTTGATTTAATTCTTGCTCAATTGGCCCTAATGCGTTTTAAATATAAGGTGTCGGATTTGCAATGTGGTGGTACTTCTGAGAAGTTTTGGTATCCTTGCTAAATTCTGTTAATGTGATTCTGGTGCATCTTTTTATTGTCTACATTAGCTAATGGTTAGATACATTGTCATTTATTTTTTCTGACTATGCAGGCTGCGAATTACCTGCACATTAAGAGTCTGTTGGATCTGACGTGCCAGACACTTGCAGACATGTTCAAGGGAAGACTCCTGAGGAGATCCGCAAGACGTTCAACATTAAGAATGAATTCACTACCGAAGAGGAGGAAGAGATTCGGAGGGAGAACCAGTGGACCTTCGAGTGACGAAGAATCGTTATAGAAAAATCTATGGTTATAAGTTGAACATATCTATGTTTTACGTTTTAGACTCTGGTTATGAAGACTACTGCGGTTTTATCCTTGGTCGGTGGCATATATGCTTATCATTGTTTACATTTGTGTTCTTGTTGGGAAATATGGTCGCCGCCTGTGTTTTGGATGTTTAGCGGTTATATCACTCTATGGTCCGCATTATATCCCTCGAGTGTCCAACCTCCCTCGATAATATTGTTTCACTTGTTTGCCTCATAACTTTGGATTTCTAATTATATATATATATATATAGATTGGATGCATAGTTAAACATGCGCGGCATTGTTTGTTTGAGGGCGTTTTTCTTTGTGTTTGTTAGTTGTTTGAGTTTGGACGGTGTTAATGTTTTCGCTAATTTTGAGTTACTATTGTTTGAGGGCGTTCTATGTATGCATGAGATTAGAATACCTGTGTAATTTTTTGTTTAAAGTTCTCGCTTACAACATGCACTAGTGGCATGAATTAAGATTATATAGCTTGCTATATATTATCCTAGTGACCTGTATTATTTTGAATGCATTATTTGTACCTCCCAATTGTTCATGCCAGTAAAATTTTCCTACGTGGTAGTATGATGAGGCCAGTGGCATTTCCTTTAAATTTGTTATTTATAAATCTATGATATTAGTAAGTTAAAGATATATAATTAAGATTAATAATAACAATATATAGTCGATAAGAATAGGTGACGCTTCCTCAAGAGTATAATAACAATTTTTATAGGAACCTGTTTTTGATGCGAAGACAGATCAATTAAATATGTGGCACGTTTTGCCTACAATGAATTAGTGGCTCTAACTGGTCAACAAGGAGAAAATCAGCCCGGCCATTTGGCGCATCATCATTTATTCACTCTCAACAGGGGCATGATCTTGCCCCACGATCTAACCGAATCGATGGTCAAGAAATCGTTAATGCAGTATGATCATTATAGCATCTACAGGTTTAATACAAAAAATAGGTCTATTGTTTTTGTTCGGAAAGGGTAGATGCCTGAATGTTCTAATGTATCTAAATTAGACGTGTGTACGTTGCAGAGGCTAATTTTATAATTTATAATATCATCATACGTATAATTATAGGTTTTCAATTACATTTTTAAATTTAATTTAAAAGTACAAAGTTTTTTCTTTTTTTTGAATTCTTACCCAAATCCAAATCTAAAATATAGATGCTTATAATGAAGGATTTTTATTAGATCTATTATTGTGTATAATTTAATTCAAGTTAAAAACTTTTTTATCCTTTTAATCCAATGGACTTTCATTCGGCGATCCACGAAATTGACTGCATCCTTTAGGTATGTTAAATCTGATTGTAGCTTTATTTTTCTTAAACTGACGATACGAGAGTTGTTCGGTGGTACACTTTCAGCAATGACACATGAATTATATTATGTACAGCTGATAGATAAGGGGACAATGCTAGTATATAAGCCACTGGTCCAATGCGCACGATCATGTCAAATGGTCTGATATATCGCAAACTGAATTTCTCACATGTCCTAAATCTCATGTTCTCTTTAGTCGGAGAGACCTTTAGGAGTGCATGATCATCTAACGCAAAATGAACCTCACGTCTGCGCTGATCGATATAACTTTTCTGTCTGTCTTGAGCTGACCTCATTTTTTGTTTGATCCGCATCACTATCTCCGGTGTTTGTAGGATCATTTCTGGTCTAACAACCATTGGTTTGTTGCCTGTATCCAACATACTAGGGATCAATATGGTCCGACATACAGTGCTTCAAATGGTGTCATTTCGATTGTGGCCTGATAACTGTTGTGGTATGTGAACTCTACTAAAGGTAGATACTCTTCCAAACGTCCTCCAATGTCTAGAACGCATGCTTGGAGCAAATCTCTAGTGTCTGTATGGTTCTCTCAATTTGCCCATCTGTTTGACGATGAACGGTTGTGCTGAATCTCGTCTCGGTGCCTATAGCTACCAGCAAAGTTTGCCGAGAATCGGGATGTGAACCTTATATCCCCATTTGATATGATCTCGTATGACACTTCATGTAGCCTGACTATCTTATCTTTGTATAGCGTGGCCAAAGTGGTCAATGGTTAATCCACCTTAATTGGTATGAAGTGTCACTTTTTGTGAGTCAATCTACTATGACCCAGATAGTAACCTTCTGTTAGTAGGTCTTAGGCAAACCAACTACAAAGTCATATATTATGCTCTCTCACTTCCAGTCTAGGATTTTCAATGGCTGTAGTATTCCACTAAGACATATATGTTCAGCTTTCACTTGCTGACACAATAAATATCTAGTGATTTTTAAATAAGAAAAGCAAGGTAAACAATAAGAACAAAGTGACATATATTTACTCACTTTAACTTGGATGGTTAGTGGTCACGATTTTCTCGTCCCCGTAGGCGATAACATTATTACAGCATGGATCGCAGCGGTAGGGGAAGGTGGTGGGGAACACACGCCGGAACAAGTCGTAGCCCACCGTCACTGCACACCCTGACCCTTCCCCGCTAGCTTCCATAAACCTGCACATGCAAGCTGTAATTTTTTGTTTAAAGTTCTCGCTTACAACATGCACTAGTGGCATGAATTAAGATTATATAGCTTGCTATATATTATCCTAGTGACCTGTATTATTTTGAATGCATTATTTGTACCTCCCAATTGTTCATGCCAGTAAAATTTTCCTACGTGGTAGTATGATGAGGCCAGTGGTATTTCCTTTAAATTTGTTATTTATAAATCTATGATATTAGTAAGTTAAAGATATATAATTAAGATTAATAATAACAATATATAGTCGATAAGAATAGGTGACGCTTCCTCAAGAGTATAATAACAATTTTTATAGGAACCTGTTTTTGATGCGAAGACAGATCAATTAAATATGTGGCATGTTTTGCCGAAAAAGAATTAGTGGCTCTAACTGGTCAACAAGGAGAAAATCAGCCCGGCCATTTGGCGCATCATCATTTATTTGCTCTCAACAGGGGCATGATCTTGCCCCACGATCTAACCGAATCGATGGTCAAGAAATCGTAATGCAGATTTGATCATTCTACCATCTACCGGTTTAACACGAAAAATAGGTCTACTGTTTTTGTCCAAAAATAAAATCCACGATCTTGACTGCATCCTCTAGGTATATTAAGTTTGATTGTAGCTCTTTCTCTCTTAAACTGACGACATGAGAGTTGTTTGGTAGTACACTTTCAACAATGACATATGAAATATATTATGTATAGCTGATAGATAAGGCGACAATGCTAATATATAAGCCACTGGTCCAATGCGTATTATCATATCAAATGGTCTGATATACTACAGACTAAATTTCTCACACGTCCTAAATCTCATGTTCTCTTTAGTCGGAGAGACTTTTAAGAGAGCATGAACATCTAACGTGAAATGAACCTCACGTCTGTACTGATCGACATAACTTTTCTGTCTGTCTTGAGCTAACCTCATTCTCTGCTTGACCCACATCACTATCTCATGTGTCTGTAGGATCATTTCTGGTCCAATAACTACCGGTTCGTTGTTCTATATCCAATATATTGGGGATCAACATGGTCTGACACAAAGTGCTTCGAATAGTGTCATTTCAATTGTGACCTAATAATTCTTGTGGTATGAAAGCTCTACTAAAAATAGATATTTTTCCAAACTTCCTCTAATGTCTAGAATGCATACTCGGAGCAAATCTCTAATGTCTGAACAGTTCTATCAATCTTTCCATTTGTTTGAGGATAAACGGTTGTGCTAAATCTCGTTTCAGTGTGAATCTCTTTTATCCTTATGTTTTAGACCCATTAATTTATGAATTAAAATTATATAGGTAAAAAGTATATAATCCAAGACTATTAAATTTATATAGGTAAAAAGTATAAAATCTAAGACTTGTAATATTTTTGTTGTCTAGACTATAAATCGTATAAAAATTAAATACAATTTATACCTAAAAGAACTGATCTCTGCGAAGAGTTAACGTAGCTTGAGAGTGTAAATTTATAAATTTATAAATGTAAATTGCCGGTGTCACCGAACCCCACCTAACCAAACGCTTGTAAATAAATACCCCTCCCATAGGGCAACCCTGGCTACAATCTCCGACGACGAGGGTTAGGGTTCCGGCCAATAGACGGCGGAATGGCGGCGGCAGCGACTGCGGCGAAGAAGGTGACGCTGACGAGCTCCGACGGGGAGAATTTCGACGTGGACGAGGAGGTGGCGATGGAGTCGCAGACCATCAAGCACATGATCGAGGACGGCTGCGCCGACACCGACATCCCCCTCCCCAACGTGACCGGCAAGATCCTGGCCAAGGTGATCGAGTACTGCAAGAAGCACGTCGAGGTGCAGAAGCAGGCCGACGAGGAGATCAAGACCTGGGACGCCGACTTCGTCAAGGTCGACCAGGCCACCCTCTTCGACCTCATCCTGGTAACGTGTTGTTTCGTCGCTCTCGCGCTCTCTGTTTGGTTTTTGATTGTTTTTTAGTTGATGGGATGATGAACGATCGAATTATATTCGATTCAGGATTGGGGTGGTTTTACTGGTTTCGATCGGCAGAGTAATTGGTGTTAGATTCGGGTGTTGGGGCTTATGGGTTATTTTGCATAGTTGTTGACAGATCACATCATTAGGATATTGTTGGTGTTATTGGCCTTCAAATTTTGGTTTTTTTGTTGTTTTGATGATCAATGCTTGGCTGAGATTTGGGGTTGTTTTTGGTAGGCGATTGGTCGGTTTGCGTGCTTGTTGACAGATTGTGTTAATTGGATTTTGTGAGTGTTCTTCGCCTTTCAATTGTTTTTGGTTAGTTTTGGAAGCTTTTATTTTGATTTGTGTGAGATCGTTTGTCTTTGCGTTGATGGAGATTAGGCTTTTTTTCTTTTAATGGAATGGGTGGGCTACTTTGCAAGTTTGTTGTCTGATTCCATGGGTTGGATTTTTGTGCTGGATATTGGACTAGTTTGCGTAGTTCTGTGCTTTCTTTAGATTTATGGTGTGGATTTAGTTTTATTCTTTGGGTTTTGTAATAATTGTTTAATTTTATGATGGTTTGCATTGTTGTTCTTTCGTTCGAAAATTCAGTGCAATATTGACCTTTGGGGGTGGATTTGATTAGGATTTTGTGGGCGTTGAATTACTTGATTGCTTACATAAGTTGTTCTTAAGTTTGAAAATCAATTGCTTTTTAGATTTTTGGGGTGGTGGATTTGATTTTGTCTTTACAAACTCTTTCTTGTTATCTACATATTCTTAAACATCTTTGGTACAATGTTTCAATTTTTTTATCTACATGGGTGGGTTTGTTATTTTAAGATCTTTGTGACAATGTAACTCACGAGTTTGAATCAATGAGTTTATAAATAGTGGTTGTCTTCTCTCATTTGAATCAATACAAAAGATATCCATTTAAATCTTTAGTTTTGTCACCAGCCAGGTGATCTCTAATACACCTAGATTGAGTTTGGTGACCTCAATTTTCTTCAATCCACCAAGATTGAGAGTGGTTTCGTCAATAGTTGCTAGATTTAATAAGGTTTGGCATGATTTTACCCTAGAATCATACCTGTGCTTAAAATTTATTTGTTGTTTGCGAAGCTGTGCTCAAAATTTTAATAAGGTTTGGCATGATTTTACCCTAGAATCCTTGATGTTTAAGTTCAGGACTTTTCTTTTTAAAATTAAAACGACTAGATCAATGTTGTGGAAAACTCTTTCTAGCGATCTGTTTCTGTGGTTACTTGTGGAAGATATTTGTCTTTCAGGTGGATAATGGTCTTTCTTTTAACATTGCGAAAGATATTTTTTGGTGATTGTACTAACAATCTTTTGGATAATCTTATGAGTAAGGTTGATTTAATTCCTGCTCAATTGGCCTAATGCGTTTTAAATGTAAGGTGTTGGATTTGCAATGTGGTGGGATGAGAAGTTTTGGTGATGTGATTCTGGTGCATCTTTTTATTATCTACATTAGCTAGTGGTAGATACATTGTCATTTATATTTTCTGAATATGCAGGCTGCGAATTACCTGAACATTAAGAGTCTGTTGGATCTGACGTGCCAGACAGTTGCAGACATGATCAAGGGGAAGACTCCGGAGGAGATCCGCAAGACATTCAACATTAAGAATGATTTCACTCCCGAAGAGGAGGAAGAGGTTCGGAGGGAGAACCAGTGGGCCTTCGAGTGAGGAAGTATCGTTATAGAAATCTTTAGTTATTAGTTGAACATAGCTATGTTTTACGTTTTGGACTCTGGTTTTGAAGACTGCCTGCGGTTTTATTCTTGGTCGGTGGCTTATATGCTTATCATTGTTTACATTTGTGTTCTTGTTGGGGAATATGGTCGCCGCCTGTCGTTTGGATGTTTAGCAATTATATCACTGTATGTCCCGCATTATACACCTCTGAGTGTCCAACCTCCCTCTATAATATTGTTTTACTTGTTTGCCTCTTAACGTTGGATTTCTAATTATAAATATATCAGATATTGGATGCATAGTTAAACATGTGCTGCACGTCCTCGTTTATGGAGGCATTGTTTGTTTGTGGGGGTGTTTGTTAGTTGTTTGTGTTTGGACCGTGTTATTGTTTTAGCTTATTTTGAGATGCTACTGTTTGAGGTCTTTTTATGTATGCATGAGATTAGCATACATACCAGTGTAATTTTTTGTTCCTGGTTCTCGCTTAAAACATGCACTAGTGGCATGAATAAAGATTATGTAGCCTGTTATATAAAGCATACATACCAGTGTAATTTTTTGTTCATGGTTCTCGCTTAAAACATGCACTAGTGGCATGAATAAAGATTACGTAGCTTGTTATATATTATCCTGGTGACCCTGTTTTATTTTGAATTTTAGATATGGCATTGTTTGCACCTCCCAATTGTTCATGCCAGTAGAATTTTCCTACGTGGTAGTATGATGAGGCAAGTGGTATATCCTTTCAATTTGTTATTTATAAATCTACGATATTAGTAAGTTAACGATATATAATTAAGATTAATAATAACAATATATAGTCAAGAAGAATAGTGAAGGAAGATGCCGCTTCCTTACGAATATAATAACAATTTCTATAGGAATCTGTGTTTGATGTGAAGACAGATCAGTTAAATATGTGGCCTGTTTTGCCTAAAAAAATTAGTGGCTCTAACTGGTCGAGAAGGAACAAATCAACCCGACCATTCAGCGCCTCATCATTGATGTGCTTTCAACAGCAGCGTGATCTTGTCTCATGATCCAACCGAGTCTATGGTCAAGAAATCGTAATGCAGATAGATCAGTCTACCATCTACAGGTTTAATACGAAAAAAGGGTGTATCTGTTTTTGTCCGGAAAGGGTAGATGTCTGAATGTTCTGGTGTATCCAAATTAGATGTGTGTACAGACATTAAACAAGCGAGCAGTCAAGTTCGCCTTGGGTTCGAATTTAACTCAAGGTTAAATGAATTTTAAGCATGTATATACAAAATCGACTCATATATATTTTGCATTGTTTGAGTTTAAATATACTCAAATTATTAAATTTTAAGAGCTCCTTCGAAATCGGCTCGTTTGGGAATGTAAAACAAGGTCGTTTATAAGTTCGAAAATAGATCGTTTTGGAGAAAAATATATATTTATAAAGATTGAAAATTAACAAAATAATCTATTAACAAAATAGTCTTTTGCACTCATAAATCCGGCGATTTTTTGGCAATTGTTGTTGACGGCGGTTGTAGTCGAGATGGCAGTAGTATGGGGTTCCGTTGGCACTGGCTTGGCGAGCCTTACATGTCTACGACGTCTACACGAAGGAGGCTGCTTGCCAGAAAAAAGGCAAAACATGGGCGATCGGTGGTGGGGTGACGAGATCTGATCAAGATGGTTAGTGTTGAGCTCCATTTTGGTCGGGGAAGGTCGCGAAAGGGTCGATGATGTCAAGCGGCGACTGCAACAATCGCCATCGGTGGGATTGATGACGGGAGTGCGGCGTGGTCACAACGGCTTTGTTGCGTCGTGGAGGCCGGGCGGCGGGGAATGGTTGGCAATGTTCTAACGGTGACCGGCAACATCGATCGGCGGTGGTGCGGTGGTTTCTTGAAACTATTGCTGGCAGCGGCTACAGTCGGGATGGCGGTGGTATGGGGTACTATTGGCACCGCTTGGCTAGCCCGACACATCTACAATGTCAACAAGGTCGGCGGAGGAGGTGGCTCGCCAGAAAAAGGGCAAAATAGGGACGATCGGTGGTGGGGTGACGAGATCCAGCCGGGATGGGCGGCGTTGGGCTCCACGAGGTCGCGAGAGGGTCGACGAGGTTGAGACAGCGAAGGTAGTTGTCAGCAGGATCGGCAACGGGAGCGCGGCGTGGTCACGGCTACTTCATCTCATCGTGGAGGCCGGGCGACAGCCAGACAGTAGGGGGAATGGTCGACGATGTTTTGACAGTGATCGGCGGCTTCGACGGTAGTGGTGCGGTGGCCGGAGGCGGCATTGGCGACGAAGAAGGAGGGTAGCGTCGAGGGTACGGGGAATGAGAAGCGTTGGGGGAGGGGAAGAAATGGGTCAGTGGCGATATCGGAAATAAAAGTTTATTCGTCTCTGACTCGCATAAAAAATAATAACTAACTAGTAATAAATCCTAAAAAAATCCAAAAAAATAGGAAAAAAATCCCATAAAATATAATACACACCATAACATTACAATGGCATATTATGTATAGTATTATATTATATTATTGAGTCCAAGTTCAAGTCGATTTTGAGTCGAGTCGAACACTGCCTTACTCAAGCTCAGCTCATAGGATTTGAATTCGAGCTTGATCATTTAAATGTCAAGTTTCAAGTCAAGTCGAATTAAGCCAAACGTCAAATACTCATGAGCTACTTTGCTCAATTAATAGCCCTAGATGTGTGGTGCGTTGCAGAGGCTAAGTTTATAATTTATAATATCATCATAAGTATAATTATAGGATTAATTATATTTTTAAATTTAATTTAAAAATACAAAGTTTTATTTTTGAATTCTTACCCAAATCTAAAATGGGTAAAGTGTTTCTCAGCCAGATGCAGGGAGGCATTCCTACCCCTTGTTTTAATTTGGGTCATTCGATTACAAAGACAACCCAGATTTATTCTATTGATTAAAAAAAATTAAAATCCCCCACAACGCCAATGGCCACCACGTCGGTCACATCCGGCCCTGGGTGGCCTTGTTTGGCTGCCCACTGGCCAAAGCCGCAGGGCTGCGAGACACAGTGGCCACCCTGCGTCAATGCCGACCACATCTGGGCCTGGTCGCAGTGGGCCGCATGAGGGACGGCGGTGCGTGGCACTGTGCGACAAGGGGGCGGCTAGGCTATGTGTGGGGGCATCAGCATTGCACGGTGCAGCGTCGACCAGACTAGGATGGACTTGGTTGGCGGATGCCTGCTCTTGACTGCAACATAATTTTTTTTTCAAGGCAGGACCAAATCTAGCAGTCACTAGCCAAGTCTGGCTGCCGCTGGTCAGGCTTGGCCGTCCATCAACTAGATTTGGTCAGAGGATGAACAAGTCTTGCCCGCGGCGACCAGATCTAGTTGCGCCACCCATAAGGCCATGTGGAGTGAGCCGCGCGAGGGACAAACCGTCCTTGTAATTGGACGGCGGGGCAGCAGGAGGAGGCAACAAGAGCGGGCATCTGGAGAGGGCGGCGGAGTCGAGGGGGAGCGGGGTAGAGGAGGGAGTCGCGGGTGGTGGGGTTGAGGTGGAGCTGAGAGGGGTGGTAGCGCAGGCGAGACAACAGAGTCGAGGGGGAGCGGGGAGGAGGGGCATTCGTGGCCTCTTATTTACCCAATCGAATGGCCCAAATCAAGCTTTAGGGCAAAAAAATTTTCTACCCCCAGGCGACCCGATCACCCCTCATCTAAAATATAGATGCTTATAATAAAGGCCTTTTACTTAAGTCTATTATTGTGTATAATTTAATTTGAGTCAAAAACTTTCTTATCTTATTAATACAAATGTCTGTCAACTTGGTTAATTATTACTTTAATTATTTACAATAAAAGAACAAAAATGTAAAACAAAGATAAGGCCTAACTAAATGTACGTCATAAATCTCAATCATCCCTAATTTTGAAGGTTAATGATATTTTTGAGTGATAAAATTGACAACTCCAATTATTTTGAAGGATTTAATCAAAATTATATTTAGTTTTTATTTCTAGTAGATACAATTAATCGAAATTATTAAAAATATTAATTTTATCAATTAAGAAACATCATTAATCATTTTAAAAAGAAAAAAACAGGAGTTAATAATACATAAAAAATCTCGATCTAATTACGTGAGGTCTTAGACTACTCCTGCGCAGCTGAGAAGGAAACTTCCACACGCGTGCCTCACTATCCGCGCGTGCGATCCATTCCGTGTCCACCGCCTTCCCCGTCTATAAATACCCCTTTTCCCGTTTCCTCCTTCCATCCCCACGCCGCTCTTCTACCCCCCTCAAAACCTAACCCTAGACGCCGCCGGCGATCCGCCGCCGCCGCCGCCGGAGCCCAATTCGGCGGTCTAGATCGGTCGATCGAACTAGCGTGTATCGTGTTTGTGGATTGATTTGGGTCTTGTAAGTTTGTTTTTGGAAGAGAGGATTCGGTTGGATTTTAAAGGAGAAGGGAGGGAGGGATGTCGCGGTGCTTCCCTTACCCGCCGCCCGGCTACGAGGTTGAGACGGTGGTGGGGATCGCCGAATCGATCAAGGTAGAGCCCCATTTTTTGTTGTTTTGACCGTCAATGGGCGGCGGTCGATTCGCCAGTTCGGATTCGGAGTGATATTCATAACCCCCTTTTTGGTTGTTCTCGTGGTTTGATCCGGCGGATTTGGGGGTGGAGTTTGGATTGGGATTGGGTTTTGGGGTGGGGGGAAGAAAGTTACGAATTGTAAAGGATTGTTTGATTGATTGGTTGTTTCTGTGCAAATCACATCAAAATCTTGACAAAGTTGTTTTGAGGAAGTTTCATGCTATGTGAGAATTGAGTTGTGCAACAAAGATTCATGCTATGGCTTTGGATGGTTTTCCACATCAAAAAATTGGAGCAAAAAACTGTAGAAACGTTCATTTCTTATGATGTTTTTGAGGTTGACTACGTATGATTTAGTGAGTGGTGGGCTTTGGATGCATGTTGTAGGGGAATGTTGTTTCTGGTTGATTCCATTCCATGCCATTGTATTTTTGTCGTGTAATGCATGCTGTGTTAAATTTGTATAATTGTACTAGTCATAGTGCAAGAGTTAAGGTCTAGTCTCAGGAAATTCAATGTTTTGCCAGAATTGAATTGTTCAACTAAGATTTTCATTTTAGGGCTTGTTCGTTTTTTTTTGGAGTTTGGCTACCTAGTTCCTGGGCTAATGCGTATTGTGTTAAACTTTTATAATTGACTTCATGAGGTGTAGTTTCATGAAAAAATGAGGATGTCTAGTTAGGAAAATTTAATGTTATCAGAAAGGACTTGCAAAAATTTATCAACAAAATCATAAACTTAGGAACATTTCTTGCAAATTTTTTTATGTTCCCTAAGTATGTTTTAGAATAGTGCGCTTCAGTTGCTTGTCATGTCCAATGCTGATATTAGATGAATCCATTCAATACAATTTTTTGTTGTGATGCATGTTGTGTCACTGAACTTGAATAGTTTCAAGTTTCAGAAAATTGAACGGTTTTTACAAAATTCTTTGTTCATTTTAACTTGGTGATGCAAAATTGCCATGAGATTTCTCAATTAATGACAAGTCTTACTTAACAAAAGATAAGTAAAAGGCTCACAGTTCAATTTCAATTCAAACATATATTGATACAATGATGAAGCCTTACTTTATAAGCAAACAAAATAGTATAATTAATTAATACATTGCTTCTTCATTACCTCCTTGTATTTTTCTATATTTATTCAAAGGTGTCTCATCAATATGTGGTGTAGAAGTGAATCCTTGATAAATATAGATGTCTTATATCATACTCCCCTTCTTGGAAAGAACTTGTCCTCAAGTTTTGAAGAAAGATATTCATCCTATCGATAGGAATAGATAGGTAGAAGAATAGGCCCATCCAAAACTATTATTCCTTGACTGTAGGAGTGTGATAGCTAGGTAATAAGATGAATAAGCTTATTCGAGACTACTCTTCTTTGACAATTGGAGCATGATAGCTAGTAGGCATAACGGAAAATAATTGACAAGAACGCTATTTTTTTTTTTGTGAATATGAAAAAGATTTGTGGGCAGATCGAGAGGATGAATGTTTGTTGTGATGGGAAAATAGAATGTGTTGGGTGAATATGGAAAAGATTTGCGGGCAGATCAAGGGGACGATTGTCTCCTGTATCAAGAAGGTAGAATTTGTCTGGGAAGATAGAATGTGTGGTATAGTCATACATACAACTGGCGGCAATCGATCAAGAATTATGATACTTGGATCTTATCCGTTATATTGCGGATATGGCCGAATGGTAAAATTTCTCTTTGCCAAGGAGTTGTGGGTTCAATTCCGACCATCCGCACATAATTGGTAAATAGTTGTCGCTAGGTGCACCTTAGAATTTAGGCTCTGATAACCAGTTTGATGCATAAATGCCCTGAGAGTTTTAAATTAACAACTACTATTGCATAACAAAAGACAAAGAAAAGGTTCTTACCAAAATCTCAATTCATTTCAACTCAAACATTTATTGATACAATAAGGAAGTCTTATATAGGCAAACTAAATATTATAATCAATTAATACATTGCCTCTTCTTCTTTAGTTCCTCGTATTATCTTATATTTATTCAAAGGTGTCTCCTTTATATATGGTGTAGAAGTAATTCCTTGACAAGTGGAAATGTCTTGGGCTGGTTCATTGGTGTGAAATGGTAGAAACATTGAGGCTGCCTACCCGTGAGTTCAAATAAGTGTGTTTTAGATGGGTGTAAATTTGTGTGTAAGGGCATGTTGTGGTGTTGCAATGGTGTGTCAATGTGCATAAATTTTTTCTATTGTCTAGTTGTGTGAGAGGCTATTGATATTGTCTAGTAGTGTGCATACACCGATGGAATTTATAATTTCAACGTGTTTACAATAAGGTGTTGTGAATATTTGCTTGATTTTCTAGTCTCCAAGATTTATTATTAACATCTATACTACTCATTAGGAGCCTTAGAAGCCAAAGACCAATGTTATGTGTGGGGTACATATGAAATAAAAATTATTAAATTAATTTTTATTTTTAAATACCAATAATTAATATCTATTTAATTTTAATAAAAAATATCTCTATTGAAAAATCTGTGGTTATATAAAACTATTATTTTATGTGGTATTAAGGTGTATTGATTCTTGTTTAATTATTTCATAGTCCGTGTCCATAAATGGCAGTGATAGTTTTTCTTGATCTATTTCATTGCTTTGAGGATTATTGTGTGTGCCATAAATCCCTTTTTAAGAACGTGAGGATCAATGCATGGAATTTACCTGATTTCATGCGATGTTTTTTCGATCTTAATTGTGATTTTTCACCTAGCTTAGTTTATCCTATTGGGAAACTTGCTTAACTTTGTAGAAATAAATTATACTTGGACATTTTTTTTCTTTTTGCTTTCTAGTTCCAGTTTCATTTAGCAGTAGAACGGACTTAAGCTGCTTTTACCTTGATCTTAATGTAGAGTACTTTGAGCTGAAGTTGATAGTCAAAGTGTCAGCAAGCCGTCTGTTACTTGGCATACTAAATGGTTTGGTCATCTTGTAATCTTGTCTATCTAAATAGTTTATGTGCATTTAGAGTTACTTCAGGTAGGCGATTTCCTTTTTAACTATGAATATGGGAAGAACTGGACCATCAGGCTTGATGAGGATGTCTGTCCAGTAATCCAATTTCTTACAAATGAATTAACAAATAGGACTGGTGTAAACAAGCATGTCCATCAAGGGTTTTTTTTTTTAAACAGTACTACTTTTTGTTGTGCTAAAACATGTTGAAGGAGTGAGGATACATGTGTTAGTTGCTCCTGTGTTGATTGTTTAAGTGTGAACTATGGTACACCATCTCTTTTGTATAGTGGCCTATTCTTAATTGTCATTTTGGATTGACAAACCTCTGGTGCTCTGAAGCTCCAAAAAGAAACAGAGAAGGCCAATAAAGAAAGGAGGATAAGAAAGAAAGAGGGAAAAGAAGGAGAAATCCAAGGAAAGTAAGAAGGACAAAGAAAAGAAAAAGGCTGTTGTGGCGAGACGCACAACAGGGAAGATAGGAGCAAGCTTGATTTACATGTGCATTCAAAATCAACCACAATCGAGCAGTTGGAGGGGAGTGGTCTTACAGAAGAGCATGGACAACCTGTTCGTGTTCATATTGGCGGTGGCACCAGATCTGATGATTCTTCTGCATGCACACCTGACAGCAGTTTGAAGAGGAAGAAGCCAGAACCGCTTTTCAGCTCAAAACAACATAGTAACAGCTACTCCCCTCATGGTAATGTTTCATGTATATTTTTGTCACACTCGTAACACTTGTGCCTGAGGTACTGAATTATTAGAACCTTGCTCTACAAATATTTTAGGGAACTTGCTCCGAATCAAGTTGCCATTGATAAAACCCAAAGATCAAGCAACTACCCAGGAGAGAGCAAGATCCTTTGTTGCTCGCATTCTTCAGGTAAACCCAATAATTTTACAACTGGAACTATCCCATCTGCTCAAGAACAGCCAATTGATGAGCATCGTATAGTGGAAAGTCTGGTGAAACTGGATCCTCGGATTTCGTCTGCTAAAGCTCAAGAAAAACTGTTTAGAGAGTTAATAGTAAACTGGACACCCCCAGAGTTCCAAGCTGAGCACCCTGATGAGGATGACATGGAATGGCTTTTCAAGAGCAAGGAAAGGCAACCATGCAAGCACGAAGCTAGGAGATGCATGCTCAACGAGGGAAGTCTGTCTAGGGAATCTGCCAATGTGGCAGGTCAACCCGCGCCTCCTACTTGCCGGAGGTTGATATTTACGCATTGCCCTATGTGCTTCCATTTTGAAGCACAGTCTTGGTGGTGGTGCGTTAAGATGAGAGTGGACGGCTATATTTGAGAAGTCTGAGGAGTACCCTAATTTAGTGGGATTGCAGAGGTGACCAAGTGGTGCTGCTAAATAGTCAAATTCCTCTGCGGAGGCTATTGTGGTTGATCATGTGGAACTGGGCTTTTGGAAACTGCACTTCTGTTCAGGCTTTTGCTCGTCATATCACTTGCTGATTTCAGCAGTGGGAGGACGGACAAGGGAAATGGATGGATCAATCCTTCGGGAATGTTGTAAATAGTAGAGTTAATCGTTTTGGCTATACGGCCATTGCGTAACGCAAACAAATTCGTTTTATTTTTTGGCACTCGTCTTTATGTTTTCCAAATGATACAATGGATGTTCATGACATATACTGGTTACTTTACAAATACATAACAAAGTATAAACATTATGTTCTGCTATGGCCAATGTCGCCGTGATCTTGTACAGGAAAAAAACAAAGGTGTAGTTGAAACGCCCTTTATCTCTCTTGAATAAACTCTTCGACCAGATTCTGTTCTGTTGTTCTACGCTACTTCTTGATGTACCGTCTCTCCTTCCAACCATTCGGAAACTCAAGCACCAAGCGGAGGTTTCTGAATTGAGGTATGAATATAACTCTTCATCTTGGATTTCTTCGTCCTTGATATTAGTTGCTCGAGTTAACCATTCTGCGTCATCTGCGCTGCCACGCAGAAGTTCTAATATCTACATAAGCATAGAGTTGGAATCAGTGCCTTGCTGATCATCAACGTAATCATCGTCATCAACTTTAAAATATGGTAGAAGTTTATAAATACCTGACTCATCTGCGGACGAAGTTGTGCCGATCTTTGGAGGCATAGAAAGGCAGCTCTGATGATTCTATTCACCTGTTGCTCATTAATCTCATCAGCAAGATTTGGGTCCAAGAGACTCTTTGCATCCCCTCTTGCTAATATGGGCATTGCCTGTTTAGAACATGAGTTTATGAAAAAATTATAGAATGCCTTCGTGATTATACCATAATTTACTGGAAGAGATACTTACCCACATGACTAAGCTCTCCTTCCCTTTGGGACTCTCTTTGTTGATTGGTTTTCTACCAGATAACAGTTCAAGGAGGACGACTCCGAAGGAGTAGACATCGATCTTGTCGCTTACTCTTCCATACATTAGGTATTCAGGAGCAAGGTACCTGACATAATAATGTACCTCATCATACTGTGTACCAATGTGATTAACGGTCCATCAGCACTGAGAAAGTAAATGTTTACCCAAATGTTCCAAGAACATCAAACTGAGTGGTGGCATAGTTTGAAATTGTAGGCTCCCACATTGCAAGTCCAAAATCTGATAACTGCCAAATTCAGAACAAGGTTAAAACGATTTTGTGGCAGAAACATGGACAGAAACTCAAAGTGAAGGGTGTTGGAAATATGATATGTTCATAGAAGCTGAAGAACACAGTAAATACCATTGGCTTGAATTCGTCGGACAAGAGAATGTTTGAAGATTTCACATCTCTATGAATTACTGGTCGTGGATGTTTGGCATGCAAATAGTCAAGAGCTTCAGCAACTCTGATCGCAATATCGTACCTTGCATCCCAGGCCAAGGAAAGCCTATCTCCTTCATCTGTTTTAACAAAACCAGCATCAGATCTGCTAACAGGATTACTATATAAGAAACAATAAAGTTGCGCTCATAGAAAATTACAGTGAAGATTTTCCTCTAAAGATCCATTTGAAAAGAGAGTATAGACAGAGATCAGATAATTGTCTTTCACACATATGCCAATCAAAGGCACCACTTGTTTGTGCTCCACACTAGTTAATATGTCTACTTCTAAAAGAAAATCCTTCCACACTTCTCGTGTTGCTATTTGCAATTTTACAGCTATTGGTTTGAAATCCGGAAGAAAGCCTTTATAAACGCGGCCATTCCCACCTTTTCCAATAAGATTTTCTGTTGACAAGGAGAAAAGATTGTCAATCATCAAAATAAAAATTTACTGAGATATGGCAATCGATGAACACAGAACAATGAGCCACCTGAGGAAAAAAATGAGTGTAGGTCTGGAGCTCAAAGTAGGTAAACCATTGGCAATTAGATGGCCTACTTGCTAGCATAGCTTCCAAGTCCTTAAAATTTCTAATACCATATTCATAAGACTCAAGGATCTGCTTTCTGAATAGAGGACTCTGAGAATCATCACGACCATTGCGTGATAAAGAGCTTGCAGGTAAAGACCTGTCCGGCAGGTTCATCACCCACTGAACCACTGACAGTTTCCTTGATTTAGAGTCTTTTACAGATTCTACATTTGTTGTCACAACTCTTCTCAAAAGTGGCCAACCTGGTCTTGTTTCTGGAAGTTTTCTTGCAGGAAGAGTTGCATCAGTATTAGGAGATTTTTCAAGAACTTGCTCCTCGACCAGGTTTTTATGATTTTCAACACCTAGCTCCGAGGGCTCGGCATCAATTATACTGTTAGACATACATGTTGAGGATCGTTCATCTACATTTGAGTTTGCCAAAATCCTGTTCTCCTGCTCCACCAATTCCAATTCATCTCCATTATCGCCGAGTTTAGAACTAGATTCTTTAATTACGCCAAAAGGCACCTCGGAACCTCTAAAACTGGGTGCTTCTTGCTGACCAATGTGGAAGTTTGGGTGCAACAACGAGTGAAGGCTCAATCGAGCATTTCCCTTTGACCTGCAATACATAGTCTTATAAGAAGTAGCAATAGATGGATTCTTTAAAAATTGACTCATAAAAAGGCAGAAGCTGCTGCACCTAAGATCTTATTTGTTGCATCTCTTTGGAAGATGACTTTTCCGTTATGAACAGCAAGTATTGCAGTAACGGGAGGTATTCTTTTAGCACAGTACTTTGCTAATGAGACTGGATCCCTGAAAGGCATCACTGTTCAAGGTAAATCAGAGAGTATTATAACATAGATGGTGTGAGCTACACCGAGTTTGTAACACTTACCCAAGAGCACGATGGTTGTGTAATCCCACAATTAATGCTTTGGCAGCATAAGATTTTGATTCGCGCACAAGAACTCTCCTGATGGATTTTTCATGATAAATTTGACCGACGAGACTCACCTGAAGGTCCAACAACATATATTGAAGATTCAGATAAATGTAAGTCTCAATTAGAAGTGTATTTCCTAGGTTAACAGGATTGATAATTCAACTGTTTGTGGTGATGGCAAGACTTAAAACTACAAAAGAGAACTGAGAACTTTAGTTTCTCAAATCATTAATTTGCTGTTTAGTCACCATCGAAGGCCAAATTACAGATTGTGCGGATTAAAGAATAGTCAATCAGGAGATTCAAGAACATACACTCTTCAAAACACAAAAAACCTCATAGACAGCCAGGAAATCATTCAACAATTTCTCCTCATCAACATCAGGGTTCTTACTTGAGCAGGTATCTGCAAAAAAAAAAAAACAGCCAGAATCTGATTCAAATCATATGCTGAACAGTAATACATTGCACTACGGCTATACAAAAGATGGACTACCTGGTTTTCGACAGACATGCAGTGCAACAACTGTATCTCCTGGTTCGGCGACTTTCACCAACGCCCAGTTGAGCAAATCTCGACCAATCCCATCAAGTAGAATTCCAACCAGAACAGCCTTTCTTCCATTATTCTTCTCGCAATCTCCTGCTTCCATTGTCATCTCTAACAACTAACTCGTTCCTGCAGCATAAACTCCCTATGATGTGTTTGTTTGAGACATCCAAAAGTCATGAACATCAATTAAATTCCGGCCAACCAAGATCAACTCCAAGAATTTATTCCAATCCCATGGCAATAAAACCTTGCCATATTGATAAAGCTCCTTTGAACAAAGGTCTTAATTTTATAATCCATACGTGCAAACTGCACACTGATCTCCTCCTCCATAAAAAAAACTCTTACCCATTTCATTGACGAGCAAACTCCATTTTTAACTGTGCAGACACAAGTTGAACTAATCTGTTGAAAATCCTGGGATAAGATCTTGCTAAGCTATACAGTCCAAGACAACATACTCTCTCCCAATCAATCACAGAAAAGTCAAATACCAAAAATCGGTCCAATTCAGTTCACACAGACTATAAAAATCTCATCTGGAAGAATTTAAGAAGCGGACAAAGAGAAGAGTGCCAATTCTTACGACAGACACCCACCTAAACAATCGTTGTTTTCTTTTAAAAAATCAATCTTTCTACCTCAACACTCTTATAAAAATCAACCAAAAAATATATATTCGGTGGGTATGATCCGCTGACGACCATCCAATTCACCTAAATAATATCAAACAACAACATGGAAAAAATAATTCAAAAACATGGAAGGCCAAAAGATTACAGACAATATAATTAATTAACCACAGCAGAGAAGGAGGCGTAAGGTTGAGATCAAGGTGGTGATAGCAGTGACGCTGAGTGCAGGTAATGCAAAACTTCATAGAGAATCAAGATGCCCACCTTAAAAAATATTGTTTTTTTATTTAAAAAAAAGATAATCATTTTTCCATCTTCCCACCCACCCCATAAGAAACCTAAAAAATTCTCCTTCAACAGGTATGAACTTACAACCATCCAACCCACCTAAATATTATGAAACAGAAGCCGAAATGGTAAATCAAAAAAATAGTAGGTGAAGAGATCACTCACAACATAACTTAGCCAAACAGAGAAGAAGATTGCGATGAAGGTGATGAGATGTCAAATCATTCCCCTCCCAACTCCATAGAAAAGGCCTTCAAAATTAAGAACGGAAAGTACAGAGATTTCTCAGAATATAACTATCAAACCAGAGAAGGAGCATCCCTTTTCCAATGACTACCAAATCCACCTAAAGTAAGCCAAACAATAAACAAAAAGAGAGAAAAAGAAATTAAATCACTGAACATGCTAAAAAACAGAAATGGGGGAGGAGGTGGAGAGCTTGCAATCCAAATCAATGGGAAATAAACTTCTCAAAAGGAAAAGAAAAAAGAAAAACCATTTGGCAGCCATAATCTAATCACCAGCATATCCACCTAAACAACATCAAACAAGAACCAAAAAGAGATTAAAACTCATTAATGGCAGGTGAAGAGATCATTCACCACACCATGCAAGCTAAGAAATGGGGTGACCATGGGCAGCTGGCCAACTCTTGAATTCAATGTGGGCAAAGATGATTAGCTTGAAATCAAATCAAATCAAATCTTTCACATAAAACAGCGAAATAAGAAAAAATCCACGTAATTAATCAATAGAGAGAGATCAAAGCACATTCAGAAAGATGGTAGGCGGAGAGATCACTCACCATGCAAGCTAAGCAAAACAATGGGGTGTCCATGGCAAAAGCTTACACTGCACAACTTCAATGTAGAATATTTAGACCGCTTGAAATCAAATCAATAGGAGGAAGTAATTGAGGACAAGGAGGCATCACTTTTTCGCGGGAAACCTGGGCAACCGGTCAGTGCAGGCCCCACCATACACACGTTGGCGGGTGGACGCAACCGGCTATTGCGGGTTTGTGTTCGGATATATGGCCGTTGGCAGTATGACCGGAAGTTGGAGGTGTTGGTTGATCTTCGCATTCCTGCCGGTTGGAGGGTATTTTGGTCATTTACGATCTAACAGATGAATGAGCAACAAAAATTAAACTAGGAGATAATCCAAATAAAAATATAAATCGTCTTAAAAAAAAATCAGAAAGAAGATGGATCTATGGCTTAGACGACAAGAGGAAAACAAAAAGGATGAAGAAGTTACAGACCATGAAAAAGTATAATATTGAGTTGAATTAGTGAATAACTATTTTGTCCTTCAACTTTAAATATCATCTTATATTCAATATATATATATATATATATTGGATATTTAATTTATTTTCGATCAAGCAGGGAATTAATTTGACTTTTTAAAAAAATTTTTTTTGCTCTGTGTAGCTTTTGATAAGAATAATGATTTTTTCCACCCATGTAGCCAAATATATGCAATATAAGAGTAGGACTAAGCATTATTGATTTTTTATAAAAAGGTTGGCGCATTATCAGGAGTTCAATTGGAAAGTGTTATTTTTTCAAGTAATTCAATTGAGAAGTTGATAAGCTTTGTATTATATGTACTAAACGAAAAAAATCGTAATAAAAATGAACTCGTCACAATCTATAATGTGACGATTTAAGTAAATTTTAAAAAGCCGTGTAGAACATGGAAAAAGAAACTAAACTTTAGTCTCATTTTCTTATAGACGACACGCATCTACGTTTGACGAGAAACAACCGCAGGCGTGTTCATCACATTAGTCAACCATTAGTCGGGGTGAGAACGTGTCAAACCGATCCATGAAACCTAAAAATCAGAAATGGCGATAATGCCCTCGCTCGACGGCGCGGGCCCCACATCAGATGGACGGCTCAGATGCTTCCGCGTGTTTTCAAAGTAGTCAACCGTCAGTCGGAATGAGGACGTGTAAAAGCGGCCCATGCAACCGAACACAATCTGAAATGACGATAGGTCCCTCACTCCAACGGCGTGGGCCCCATGTCAGATGGACGGCTCAGATGCTTCGCGTGTTTATCACATTTGTCAACTGGTCGTTGGGACGAGAACGTGTCCGACGATCCATGAAAACTACAAAATTGAAATGACGAAAATACCCTCAATCAGACGGCGTGGGCCCCACATCAGATGGACGGCTCAGGTGCTTCGATGCTTCGTATGCGGTGGGTGGGGTTGAATTGGGGAGTGGACACGAAATGCCAAAATTAATTTAAGTTTTTATTTAATTAACGACGCGAAATGTAATCATTTGTTGTGGCCCCATTTAGTGACGTCACTTTCACCGTCGACGTCACGGACGACCATGTGACAGGACTCGGGTCAACTGTACGAAATGACAAAATTACCCCTTCAATTCAGCTCTCTCCAACCGAATACGGCCAATTTTTGGCTACCAATATATATCTGTCCTTAGAGTGATAGTCTAAAGTCTTGGGGCTACTGTGGCGGCTGTAATATCTAATCGGGAATAAACAACTTATTTTGTCTTATTAAATATCATTATTAATAACCGTTTTAAAATTTTAATAATAAATAAACATCATTATTCATGTATATATAGTTAATGATTGGGCTTTACACATAACACTGACTATAAGAACTTACAACTAATTATTTTTCTTTATCCTTGTCACTCCCGAGCATAGCAAATAATTAGAAAAAAAAAGTAACATGTGCACTATGAATGGCCGTAATTAGGTTTTATTATTAGGTAAGATCATGCATTAAATAGGGTTATATTTAAAAAATAATTTTATGAATAAACTCTTATTAATAACTTAATAAACTATGATAGGTTAATATCTAATTAAAGATAGATGTTGATTGATTTTAACTTTTAAGATAGATTTTAATTGAATGAGAATGTAAAGTATAATAATTTAATTTTTTTAGTTTTTGTATTTTTTATTAAATGAATCTCTCACTTTTTAATTAGAGACCGGCTTTTAATTGTCCTTTCATTAGAAGAGATATGTCCATACATGTAAGTTTACATGGAGTAGAGTATAGATTATGTAAGTAATTGCCCACCTCTTTTCATATTAATAACAATTTAAGGGTCGAACTATTATTTAAATAATAAATAAATAATAATAAGGGTGTATCCGAAGTACATAACAGAATAAAATATAAATCCATCGATAATCATTGTCGATATCCACAATAGATACTAATAATAAGTTCATGTTCGTAAACATTAAATTCAAATCTAATGCACCAATAAAGAAGCTTACTAAATACAATATTTTCTATAAATATAAGTTTGTAATAATACAAATAAACAAAAAAAAAGTATTGATTTTTCCATCATGTCACTTAACATGAATCGATACTAAATGCGAACAATATAAATTGTTTGCTCAGTACAAAAATAGTTGTTGAGTCGTCTACTTTACATACATAAGTATATATATATATATATATATATATATATATATTTAAAATTCATAAAAATAAAAATTAAATACTAATTATTACAATGTAATCCCAATATTTGCATACCAAGTGCAAAAATGTTCACATTGAAACATTTAATCCAAATTAATTTGGTAAATGGTGAGAGATAAATGTGATTACTATCATTAATGATGAATCTATTACTCTAACAAATAGAAACACACGGATATCAATTTTTTGGATAGAAGAGGAGAAATATTTCTGTTTTTTTTAAACAAAAACAAAAACAAAAATTGCTTTGTTGGTCATGTTGTTCAAGTTGAGCAGAGTATATTCAAAAGTTTGCTTATTTTGTGGCCAACAACAATATTACCAATAACTTAAGATAATATGCAAATGAACTTCGTTTTATGCCTTTGATTTTTATCCGGCAACAAAGTTGAAGACAAAAGCAACATTCACCATCACTTGACAACATAAACATCATAATTTTACCTAATATAAAGATCATAGTATGCACAAATGGTTCGATATTGGTAATATGCTTATAGTAAGTTGAGCTAAAGACATTAGAAAGAGAGGACATGATTCATGTACTTAGTATGGCCTTTGCATGACCCAACCGCAAACATAAAAATGACCATTTATACAATGAGAGTGATGTTGTAGTTTAGCTGATTTTGAGAATAAACATTGAAGAATGAAGAGCATTGATTTTTATGGTTTGATATGTGATTGTGGTTAGTTGGGCGGTTTAATATTACTAGTCGCTAGACAATGATGTGTGTGGATATTGTTATATATGTTGAACAAATTTAGCAAGAGAAAGTAATGCCTGTACTTTAAAATATTAAATGGTTCTTTCAATAACTTTGAAGTTTGTTCAGTTGCTGCCTCACATCAACAAACTGATTTCTCCTCTCAACTATTGGATTCTACAAAGTTGGTGACAAGAACAATGAGCAGCAGATCAATTGCCAAAACTCGTGACTCGAGTCAGGCTTTTACGTTACCGAACCAGTCGGTTCAACCGTTGGTTCGAGTCGAGTCAGTTTCATGAACCGCATGCTGAGTCGAGGCCAGCCGTGAGTTATGAGCGATGAGAGTCAGGTGTACCTGAATATATGATGATAACGTCGAGAAGATGGTGCGATATGAGTTATCAGAGTATGTGAAGGTATGCAGTATTTTTTTCTATTTTATATGTTTGATCGTAGAAATAGTTTTAGGCCGAATGACGCGTTAGGACACGTTGGATTATATTCGGGTGGGTTATTAGTTATAGAGCATGTCATTTGGATGTTGTTGTGTTCGTTTTATTTTTATGGGATTTTTCCATATTTTTCTAGATTTTTTTTAAGAATTTATTACGAACTAGTTATTATTTTGACTCGAGTAGGAATCGAGTCAATGGCTTAACTACGAAATTGCCATTGAGGGTATTTCACCTCCATTCCCGACACCTTCCCCCTTCCAAAACCCTAGCCGCCGCCGCCGCCCATTGTGGTCTCGCACCGCTGCCGCTGCTGATCCCGCACTGCCGCCGACCAACGCCGCCCCGCCCTGCAGTGCAATCGCCGTGCCGCCATGACCCACCCCGGCCACCGTCTCGCCGCCATGACGCCGGAATCGCCCCACAAGCCGCAGCACCGCCCTCCCTCGTCGATTCGCAGCCGTCCAGGCCACGCTGCCGCCGCTGTGACCCCGGCGACCACCTCTCGCCGTCGCCGACGTTTCCCCCATCATCCCGACCGCCGTCCGAGGCCGGCCGTAGCCCGATCGAGCATGCCACCACCGTCGCCGTTTTTTATGTCGTCGCCTACAGCCATCGCCGCCCCGGCTACCCTGTTCGACACCACCATTGGACCAAGCTTCAGTCGAGCTGGTGCCGATAGACCCCTGATTCCCCCGTCCCGAATCATCACCGGAAAATCGCCGGAATACGCCGGAAAACTGCCGACACTCGCCGGAAGGCCGTCGCGAAAATTGATTCGTGGGAAATTCGCGGATCATCCGCCGAACGCACCCGGTCCAATCTGATCGGACTTCCGGACACTGCTAGGTGCCGAGTCGAGTTTCGAGCACAAAACAGAAACTCTTAGCCGTCGCCGATTTTCGACGACGACAGGAGTGTAATTTATTTTAATTAATTGTTGAAAGTATTGATTATTAGAATTGCATGCTAGGATTGGTGAATTGTGTGTTATAATAATATATATAAATGTAGATTTGATTAAGGATAAAATATGAAATTTGTTTGATTGAGTGGTGTTAAAAATGGAGGCTAAGAAACTAATTAGGGTAACTAGGTAATGATCATGATCTAATGCAAAGCCTAGCCTAAGTGGACTTGCTAGAATTGATATAGGTTGATGTGTGTTGATTGATGCGTGATTGTGTTGATTGTGTGTGCATGCTATAGGATGTGTGATTCATCATGCAGGCGTTAGTTTTTAGCTTGATTGTGTAGGTACGGTGTAGGAGCTCGCTGCCTAGGCGCGTGGACCCGTTTGGAGCTTCTACCAGGTCCGTTTAGGACTCGTTCTCTGATTTTACGCTACTCTATTGTGTATTTGATTTATCATGTGCAGGACGAGTTAAGTGGCGTTTTATCGGATCCCACTTAACTCGGGCCATTTAGCCAACGATTCTTCTGGATTAATAACCCTCGAGGATGAGATCCCTCGAGTTTGTTTTCGAACTTCAGATCCAGCTCACGTTGCCTTCGGGCCTATTGTATAAATCCCAACCCAGACCTTATATATATGTATAGTTTTCGCGTTTTTGTGAGAGATTGAATGAGGGAAATCCGACTACCGTGCTACGCGAGCGGGCACGTGTGTGTCGATAGTGGGCTCTGGAATGGTGTGCGGGCCGTTTCATTCCCGAGGATCCTGACAACTCCACCTTTGAGTTCCTCAAACCCGGAGAAGTGTGGAGGTTCACGGGTACTGCATTGCAGCGCATGTCTAGACTTGTGGTTTCAAAGGGTACTGAAGGCGACTGCCTGAGAGTACTCGGCCTTCGTGCTCAAGGCCAGGAGTAATATGGAAGGTGCAGAGGGCGGAAAGGAATGAGATTTGACGCGAGAAGCGATAGAGAAATGGCCAAGGCATGAGAATGTGAAAGATAGGGGGACGACTGTCGACCAGGGCGACGGCTCCCGTATGTGCCCTGATGAGAGTTCTTGAGGAAGTATATGGTTTTCATTCAACAGGAGAGTTTGCTCTCCTGTGCCAGATTGATATTAGTTATTTTCCGGGCCGGTAACACTCGTTACTGACGGTTTTTCTATATATATGTGGGTGAGGAATGCGAGCGATGAAAGCTGTCGGGACTGCGGAGGAGCAGCACGGAACCGCGCACACATGTACCTGCCGCGTGTAATCGTATAATGATGGTGTGTTATTGCTACGTGAATGATAATTTTGATGTGTTTGTTTGGATGAATTACTTGTTATGAAACGAACGGATAAATGTGAATGAGTAGAAGCCTTGGAGTTCAGGCTTCGGCTCAGGTAAAAACTGAAAGAGATAATGATTGAATGTCATGGTAGATTGTCATGTGTTATCGTATTTTTGATAAAATATTTATATACCCTTGTTGTGGACAGGTTGGCCTATTGGACTTTTAGGGGAGACTCTATCCGTTTTTCCGTAAAGTTACACTGTTTTTGTTACTCTTATTGTATTGTTTTGTTTTGCTTGCACATCATAGCATGCATGTAGGACTACTGTTAGAACCCACATCGTTCCCATCCATGCATTTCATATTTGCATCTCCATCTTGAGACGCCGAGGGCAGATCCGGGTCGGCTTAACCGAATCCAGTAGATTAGCGAACGGTTCGGTCGCCAGTGACATTTCCGGGTCGGTTCACGGGTGAGCCGAAACGAGGTGTTACATGAATGATTTGTTGGCATCAAGAAATGGGTTCAATCAAATTTCAATAAGTAACTTCCTTAATTTTAGCATCTCTTTTTTTTTTTAAGATATCTATCTCCTTGGTGCAAAATTAGATGACCATGAATTAGCCGCCCGACCATCATGCTTGTCTTATGGGTGCTAATCGAGCAAGCGAGCCGAGCTTAACTTGTGTTCGAACTCGGCTCAGAATAGTTCGAAACTCGTTCGAACTCGACTCGAGATCGAACGAGTTTTGAACATACATGCTCGAGTTCGACTCGAATATCTTTTATGTGTTTGAGCTCGACTCGAGCTCGAATACACTTAAACTGTTTAATTTTTCCGAGCTCGAACCCAGCTCGTTCGTGAGCTCGAAACCGGCTCGATTAAAAGTCAAAAGTACCTCACTTAAAAAATGTTATCAATGTGGATTGAACCCACAACCTTGAGGTCATCAACTTGAATACTTACCATCTCAACTATCTCACTTCTTTGTTATTATTTGTTATTATATATATATATATATATATATAATATAATATAAAAGATTATATTATTATATTATTTTATCGAGTCGAGTTCGAATCAAGCTACAAATCGAGTTCGAGTCGAATCGAGTTATAACCGAGTCGAGTCGAGTCAAACACGACCTTGCTCAAGCTCGGCTCGTAAGATTCGAGTTCGAGTCGAATTCGAGCTCGAGCATTTAAATGTCGAGTTTCGAATTGAGTCAAGCCGAACCGAGCTGAATGCTAAATGCTCACAGAGCTGACTCGCTCAATTAGCAACCCGACTTGCTAGAAGGTTGTCACACAAAAATAAAGATTGTAGATGGGCCCTGTAACACCCCATTTCGGCTCACCCGTGAACCGACCCGGAAATGTCACCGGCGACCGAACCGTTCGTTAATCTACTAGATTCGGTTAAGCCGACCAGGATCTACTCTCGGCGTCTCAAGATGGAGATGCAAATATGAAATGCATGAATGAGAACGATTGGGTTCTAACGTGAGTCCTACATGCATGATATGATGTACAAGCAAAAATAAGACAAAATAATAAATGAGAAACCAAAAGAAAATATATACTATTTTATCAAAATACGATAAAACATGATAATCTATCGTAGCATTCATCATTATCTCTTTCGTTTTCAATTGAACCGAGCCTGAACTCCAAGACTCACTACTCATTCACATTTATCCAGTTCATTTCATAACAAGCAATTCATTCTAAGACAAACACATCATAATAATCATTCACGATAGCATTAACACACCGTCATTATACGTTACACGCGGCAGGTACATGTGTGCGCGGTTCCGTGCTGCTCCTCCGCAGTCCCGACAGCTTTCATCGCTCGCATTCCTCACCTACATATATATAGAAAAACCGTCAGTAACGAGTGTTACCGGCCCGGAAAATAACTAATATCAATCTGGCACAGGAGAGCAAACTCTCCTGTTGAATCAAAACCATATACTTCCTCAAGAACTCTCATCAGGGCACATACGGGAGCCGTCGCCGTCGGGCCGTCGCCCTCGGGTCGACAGCGTCCCCCTATCTTTCTCATCCTCATACCTTGGCCATTCCTCTATCGCTTCTCGCATCAAATTTCATTCCTTACCGCCCTCTGCACCTTCCATATTACTCCTGGCCTTGAGCACAAAGGCCGAGCACTCTCAGGCAGTCGCCTTCAGTACCCTTTGAACCACAAGTCTAGACATGCGCTGCATTGCAGTACCCGTAAACCTCCACACTTCTCCGGGTTTGAGGAACTCAAAGGTGGAGTTGTCCGGATCCTTCGGGAACGAAGTGGGTTCTCCCCAGCTCCAGAGCCCGCTCTTCCGGGCACACGCCCTATCTGAAGACGTGGCCGCAAGTAACCCTCATTCCATCTCTCACCGAAAACACGAAAACTATATATATATAGGCCTGGGTTGGGATTTATACAATAGGCCCGAAGGCATCGTGAGCTGGATCTGAAGTTCGAAAACAAACTCGAGGGATCTCATCCTCGAGGGTTATTAATCCGAAAAAAGAACTGTTGGCTAAATGGCCCGAGTTAAGTGGGATCCGATAAAACGCCACTTAACTCGTCCTGCACATGATAAATCAAATAAACAATAGAGTAGCGTAAAACAGAGAACGAGTCCTAAACGGACCTGGTAGAAGCTCCAAACGGGTCCACGCGCCTAGGCGGCGAGCTCCTACACCGTACCTACACAATCAAGCTAAAAACTAACGCCCGCATGATGAATCACACATCCTATAGCATGCACACACAATCAACACAACCACGCATCAATCAACACACATCAACCTATATCAATTCTAGCAAGTCTACTTAGGCTAGTTGCATTAGATCATGATCATTACCTAGTTACACTAATTAATTTCTTAGCCTCCATTTTTAACACCACTCAACCAAACAATTTCATACTTCTATTCTTAATCAAACCTACATTAAAAATATATATATTTATAACACCCACACAAATCCTGGCATGCAATTCTAATAATCAATATTTTTAAATAATTAAATTAAAATAAATTATACCTCGCGTCGTCGAAAATCGGCGACGGCTAGGGTTTCCGTTTCGTGGCTCGAAACTCGAATTCGGCACCTAGCGGCGTCCGAAGTCCGATCAGATTGGACCAGGTGCGTTCGGCGGATGATCCGGCGAATTTCCCACGAATCCAATTTTCCGGCGGTTCCGGCGGTTTTCCGGCGAGTGTCGGCGGTTTTCCGGCGGATTCCAGCAGTTTTCCGGCGGGATTCGGGACGGGGCAATCAGGGGGTCTATCGGCACCAGCTCGACGAGCTTGGTCCGATGGCGGTGTCAAACAGAGGCAACCGAGGCGGCGATGGCCATCGGCGGCGGTGTCGAAAATGGGCGGCGGCGGCGGTGTGCTCCGATCGGGGCTCCGGCCGGCCTCGACGGCGGTCGGGAGGATGGGGGAAACGTCGGCAACGGCGAGGGGGTGGTCGTCGGGGTCACAGCGGCGGCGGAGCGGCCCGGACGGCGGCGAATCGACCGAGGGAGTGCGTCGCGGCTCGTGGGGCAAATCCGGCGTCGTGGCGGCGAGGCGGTGGCCGGGGTGGGTCGTGGCGGCACGGCGACTGCACGGCGGGGCGGGGCGGCGTCGATTGGCGGCAGCATGGCGTCGGCGGCGGCGGCGGCAGCAACGAGAATGAGGGGCGGCGAGGGTTTGGGTGAGAATGGTCGGAGGAAGAAGAAGTAGCGTGCGATGGCATTTTTGTAAATTAAACTTGACTCGACTCCGACTCGAGTCAATAATAATAACTATCTCCTAATAAATCCTAAAAAAATCCAAAAAAATTGGGAAAAATCCCGTAAAATCAAACAACACAGCAACATCCAAATGATATGCTCTATAACTAATAACCCACCCAAACTCGCCTATATCGCGTCCTAATTCGTCATTCGGCCCTAAAAATATTCTACGATCAAATAAAAATAACAATCAATACTGCATACCTCCATATACTTGATAACCCATTTTTCATCATCTTTTTGACGTTATCATCGTATACTTGAGCATACATGACCCTCATCGCTCATAACTCACAGCTGGCCTCAACTCAGCTCGCGGTCCATGAAGCTGACTCGATTCGAACCGACAGTTGAACCGACTGGTTCACTCCCGTAAAACTCTGACTCGAGTCACAGGTTTTACAGGCCCAATTCTTTTTTATGAAGGAAATGTCGGCATTGGGTCCAATCCATGATGGGCTTGGAGTCTTGGACAAGTGAAGGAGTTGATGAAATGACCACAATTAGCAACTTGTGGTTGGCCCTAAACCTTAATCAAACTTCTTAATCAGCATCACTAATTGAAGAAAAAGTTATGTCAAATCATGTTCAATGGGGATGTAATATCTTTGCAAGTTTCTCATGGAAGGACTATCAAAGTTTTTCCTACTTTAAATATACAGTAAATTAATTAAGTTCATACATAAAATTGATATTTAATATCTTAAATAACAAAAAATGACATACATAGGATAAAAGTCATTCTTATTATAAGCAATAAATACTTTGAGAGTTAAGATCCAACAATCTCCTGTGTGAAATAACATAAAAAGATAACAAATAAAGCCAATGATGAAACATTCAAAATTTCAATTATATCGCCAATAGTATATGATGTTTGTTCTGCAAGAAAGCATCTGTTCTCATGCAAATGTGAGTGAACAGTTAATCATGTGCGCTAGTTTTATTCTTTAATAAACACCAACGTCTCAAGTAATGAAACATTTCGAAGAAAAAACAGATTCGAAAACTACGACTTTAAACAAGCTAAAGTATGGTATAAAAGAACATGCCAGATTTTATAAATTAATCTCAACAAAAATTTCACCATCCTTCAATCTTTGTATCCCTCAACAGAAAACAATCTTTGAAATTTGGTATTTTCCAGCAATTATCAAAATGCTAAGTATAGCAAGGGAAGCAAAGAGATAACATCATAAGTAGGATACACATATTTAGAATGTGTTCAATATGATCTGCTCTGCTGTTGTGCTTGTCAACATTTAGCATAATTAGTTGAAAATGTAAGAGTTTACATAGTGAGAAACAACTTAAACGAAACAACTTATATCTCCACTTTGTTCATTTACATTTAGTAATGAACTTGCATGATCTATCTGTGAAAAAAAATCAAATTATAAATATAAAATGTTATAACTAGTATAAATCAATTCTATTTATAAAAGTGGTATCAACAAATATTATTAATTGACACTTTGACAGTACCTATTCTTTCCAAGATGCAAACTTCCTTCACCAAAGCACAAATTTTTATAGCTCAATCACTGCACAATTTCGTTAGTATAAAATTTTTTTACATTATCATCCAAGTATAAATAATCTAATTTTATAAAATAATAAGAATTAATCCTAGATATAAAATAAATTAAATTTAGGATAAATTAAGTGGTATATATGCGGCGGCAACAGGCAGCGGTTCGACGGAGTCCGGCGGCATAGGCAGCCGGACGAGGCATTGAGGCAAGTAGTGACAGATGTTTAGGGTGGCGGTCCGACGGAGCAGGCGGCAGCAGAAGCTGGAGCAGTAGAGGAGGGAGCGGCGGATGCGAGGGCAGCTGAAGCGGCAGACGGTGGATCTTCACACGGCGCGCAGAAGGTGGCGGAGACACGAGCAGATGGTGGCGGTCCGGCAGAAGGAGGCGGGAAGTGGCGGATGCGGGGCAGCCGAGGCAGCTGACGGTGGATCTTCACACAGCGCGCAGAGGGTGGCGGAGACACGAGCAGATGGTGGTAGTCCGACAGAGGCAGGCGATGCAAGCTGGGAGCAGAGGTAGGCGGCGGCGGACGCGGCATACAAAAGTGGCGGAGCGGAGGCGGCGTGTCGCGACGGTGGCAGTTCAGTAGAGGCAAGGGAGGGTAGGTGAGGGCGGCAGAGGGCGGCGGCAAGAGGCGGCGGCGACGGAGGGCAGCGGCAGGATGCTGCGGCAGCGGCGGTCTATGAACAGTAGATTTTTTGTTAGGGTTTAGAAGTTTGGTTTTGATTTCAGACTGTCCACGGACATTGCTCGGGCCCGACGGACAAGTCGGACATTAACTCGGTCGGACAAGTTTTGTCCGATAAAATTTTGGATAAATACGGACAATAACTTGTCCGACGTTCGTTCAACCGATGCCCACCCCTAAACATCACAAGTTCGAATTCTTAAGCAAGCAAATGTATGTACATGTTTGCCTTTTGGAAAACAAGGATTAAGTTTATTCTGGTTGGCAATAAATTTTATTTTTTATCATAATACAATGAAAAAATCGTGATTACTCTGTATAAACCGAAATATCTAAACTTAAGACAATTTAGAATAAATGAAAATAAGATAAACAACACTAAACACACGTACACTTTACCAATTGAAATTATTCACTCATACATAATACATAAAAATTTGCACTATTAACATTAAAGATAGAATTGTTTGCGATCAATTAACACTATAAACATAAATTATTGGTGATCAATAGCACTAAACACACTATTAATCGCGATCGATTAAGAATAATGTTTATTTTGGCCCTTAAATGGGCCTGGGCCTAGTGATCATTAAGAAGAAGAATTCAGCCCCCTCTTTCTCGCCCATCTCCGGCGTCGTCAAAGCTCACGCCTTTCACACATTTCCGACGTCGTTCCTCCCCATCGTCGGCCGATCACCGGCCGCCCATTCGATCGCGCTCTTCGCAAGCTTCCCAAAGACCTCCAGCTTTTCCCGATTCGGTAGAGGTTTTTGTTACGGGAAGTTGAAGGAGATCTGGGCTGGGGGGGAGGCGGCGCGGTGCGAGCGGTGGTGGTGGAGATGAGCGCTTCGAGGTTCATCAAGTGCGTGACGGTCGGCGATGGTGCGGTGGGAAAGACCTGCATGTTGATTTCCTACACCAGCAATACCTTCCCCACTGTGAGCTTTGTTTTTCCTTTATTTTTTTGTTTTCTTTTAATTTTGTTGGATTTGTTGTGGATTGTGAAATGCTTGTGTGGCAAAAGTTGGGGAATTTGGGGCTACTGGGGTTTGTAGGTACCAATTTGGGTAACATTGGGGGTTTCTAGGTTTTAGATTTTGAAAGTTTGGGGAGATTTGGAGAATTAGTGAGGTTGGATGATGTTTTGAAGGTGGGAGCAGCGAAACGATTCTTGTTGTGTTGGGGAATTTTGCAGCAATTAAGTTTGTGGTACCAGTTTGTGGAAATGTGGTAGTTAGTTTTTTCCTGGTAGGATTTTGATCAAATTGGTGAGTTATAATATTTTTTGTTGTTAGGGATGATGTAAAAATTTTTTGTCCTCTAAGGTGTTTTGTTCGGTTTGATGTTGATTGTGAATTGGGTGTTCGGAAAGTTGGAGAATATGTGGGCACTGAGGTTTGCTTCGTCCGGTTTGGAGAAGTTAAGGGGGGTTTTGTAGATCTTTGCTTTGAAATGTGGAAAAAAATTAGAGGAGGTGCAATTTTTTTTTTGGGGTGCTTTAACCTAGAAAGTTGAAGGAATTGTTAAAATTTGTTCGTTGAAATAATGTCTTGGGAAATTCAGCTTCATTTGAGTTTGTAGATGACCGGTATTGTGAAATTAGATTGGCGTTTTAACTTTGAAATGCTGAAGAAATATGGTCGCATTGGTTCAATGTGATCTTTTGTTATCGTGAGAAATGGAAGTCGACTTGTGTTAGAATATTTGGCTGCATTTGAGCTTATCGCATCTAATTTGGGAATTTTCCTTTGTATTTTGTGAGTGTTTTTTCCATAGAAATGCTGAGTTTTGCCAAAGCCAATGGTTCAAAATGATCTTTGATCTTTGGGAAAAGTGGATTTCCTGTCATGTTAGGAAATTTGGCTGCAATTGATTTTATGGCCACCTATTTCGGAAACTGGGGGGATTTCTGTGTTTCCTTAAAAATGCTCAAGGAGTTTATAAGAGTTGTCTTGGTAGGAATGGTAGAATTTTTGTTGTTTTAGAGATATTGTCTGATATGGTTCAAACCATCCTGTATAAGCTTGGCCTATTGCTCATTTAGAAAGTGTGTTGAATAATTATGTGATTTAGTAGTACTTCAGTCGTCTTTCTTCTTAATTTTTATTGCTTTCAATTTGGTCCATTTATAAGTATTCAAAGTATAATATTGCGTATATGTTTTTTAAGTTCAATGAATTGTGGATTTTTATGACTTTTAATTGGGAATTTGTCTTCTTGACAGGACTATGTGCCAACCGTTTTTGATAATTTCAGTGCAAATGTGGTTGTTGATGGGAACACTGTGAACCTTGGTTTGTGGGATACTGCAGGCAAGTGCCATGTCCTCCTTACAGTTCAACTTATAGAGAGAGCCTTTGACGAATATTAGATTTTTTTCCCCCTGAATTTACATTAATATATATTTTTATACAACAGGCCAGGAGGACTACAATCGATTGAGACCATTGAGTTACCGTGGAGCAGATGTTTTTCTTCTAGCATTTTCTCTTATCAGTAAAGCGAGTTATGAGAATGTTGCAAAGAAGGTACCAACTTCTTGATTTAATATTTTATCTATTTGCCTTAGCTTGCGATCTTGCACTGCTGTAATTTAAACCTTTTTGGCACTTATTTGTTAGTTTGATTGAAAATTATATTCCTTGTTGGATTCAGTGGATCCCTGAATTGAGGCACTATGCACCTGGAGTTCCTATTATTCTTGTTGGAACAAAGCTTGGTGAGTGCTATTTTGTCTAAATGTCCTTGTTCCTATTCCATTCTGTTGCTTCTTATATCTATTAGTTTTATTGATTGTCACAGTTTTCTTTATTTCGTGATGTTTGTTTTAGATGGAAAATATTTGATCTATAGATCTTCTGTGGTCACGCTGTTATAATGTTTTTTTCTTCAGAAATGGTTTCTCTTCTTGATTATGGGCATTTGGGGTGCATTCTCTTGTAGGGCTTTCATGTATGTCGATAAGTGAGCAAAGTGCATCTTTTACTCACCATATATGCTACTATTATTTCTTACATGTGTAAGTTCTATTCACCCAGAGTAATGTTGAAAACCTAATCGTGTTGTGGGTGTCATAGCCTTTTCCTGTCAAATTGTGGTTCACTAGTTTTCCATATGTTTCCTGGGAGAATCTGTAGCCAGCACATATATGGATATCTTTTAAACGGGATTAAATTCTGTTTTTTAAATAGTAGTAAGTTTCTATCCTGTTACAGGCTGTAAGGCATTCGGCACTTGATACTGTACCTTTTGGTTATACTGACTTATATCAAGCTTTCTACTTCAAAAGTTTTAAGGTTAGGTGATGTATGTGGGTAGATTTATACAGTCAAAGTTTGGTATTCTTTTTAATTCTGTTAACTTATTTATTTATTTGTGACCATAATTTTGTTATGAAATGTCTACTTATAGATTTACGTGATGACAAACAATTCTTCATAGACCACCCTGGAGCAGTACCCATTACTACACTTCAGGCAAGTTCTTTGCAAACTTCAGTCTTCTTAAGATGTTGATGCAATTCATTCAGCCACAAGATTTTCTTACTATTCTCTGTTTTAGGGAGAGGAACTTCGGAAATTAATTGGAGCTCCTGCATATATCGAATGCAGTTCGAAGACACAGCAGGTATTGTTGTTTCGGGTTCCTGTCTGCATGGTTTTTTATATAAGTTTACTTCTCATTACCTGCAGATTAATTGTTCTATAAACTGTTCACTTGCAGAATGTGAAGTCAGTCTTTGATGCTGCCATCAAGGTTGTTCTCCAGCCTCCAAAACAGAAGAAGAAGAAGAGAAAGAATCACAAAGGCTGCTCTATTTTGTGAAGCTAACAAGGCAATCAAGGCTAAGCACTGGGCATCCTCGTAGTCTATCACCTGCGTGTGTTGTTCTTGGAGAGAAGCAGACACTTTGCCTTCGGAGGCATAGTCGACTGACACCTCCTCATCGGAGGGGCGGGAGAGCATTAAAGTGGGCTTGCTTGATTTCTATCATTTCGTGTTCTGTAATTTTTAGTCTTAAAACAAATAGCAATGAATTTGTCATTAGATTTATGCTCTTATTTGTACCATGTAGAGGATCTATTTATATTGTTCTCATCTTTATGTTATATATGTTCATTGTGAGAGTAATCAATCAGTTGCAAAAAACAATCACAACCCAAATTTGAATATGAGCTAAATGGGCAAAATATTATCCTGTGCGAAGTTAACCGAGAAACCAGTCACTCCGTTGGCCCCGTCTAAATTTTGACCTGATCTGAAATAGTTGAATATAATAATCTTATAACTCAGATCTGGGGTGCTGCGTAGTCGAATTTCAAGTAGAACTAAATTAATCTGAATATTCAAACGAGCAAAGCACGAGATAGTTCAGGGTCACCAGTCTACCACTACCACCTACTAAACTCCTCTCAGATCATACCCAGACTCATAATCCATATTCATTCTGACAAATTTTATAAAATTTTAATCGGATCCTACTCCAAATATCGGTAATTCCTTATTGGATCAACATGGTCAAATCCATAATCGATCCAAATATTTTTAAATTTTTTTGTTGAATCCTACTCCGAATATCAGTAATTCCCTGTCTGGATCAACATGGTCAAAGGTGGGGGCTCATTTCACATATTTTTGATTGGTAGACTGGTGATAATCATCCGACAAAAATTTTACAGATCGGCAATTCACACGTGCGTAGCCTCAAAGGGCACAACCGAGAATCCACACCCAGCACGTGTGCCACCGGCCCCAGTCGTCGCTCGCCGCCGGTGCCACCTACCAATCCTCTCTTCTTCAACCCCTCGCCAGCCATGGCCGACACCATCGCCGCCGCCGCCGCGATTAAAGCTCTCACCTTTCACCACTCTCCCAAATCCCCATGGCCTCCACTGCTCCCACTCTCCACCTCCCCGCTTCTCCCTCCCCACCGCTCCTTCCTAGCCGGCTCCATCCGCCCTTCTCCCCCGCGACGGGTGTCGTTGGGTGGGTCGGAGAGGAAGACGAAGGGCCGGGTTGGAATCGAGAACGGGGAAGGTAGGCGGGAGTTGTTTGAAGGTTGCGGCGAGCATGGCGCCGACGACGGAGAAGGCGAAGACGGTGGTGGATGTGGATTTGGGGAATCGGAGCTATCCGATCTATATTGGGTCTGGGTTGCTCGATGAGCCGGATCTTCTTCAAAGGTGCGGTATTTATGTTCGTCAATCACTTTTGACATTGATCTGTTTTGTGTAGATGCTGAGATTTTGATGCAACCATGGCTATCTTCTTGTTCTAGTTTTATTTTTATTTTTATTGGAAGTATAGGTGAATAAATTTGTTAAATTGATGGTGATATAGTTAATTGGGTTGCACTGGTTGCTGAATTTTTTCGTTTTTACTGATTTTGAGGTAGAAGTGGTAATTAAAGATACTTAATTTGTTATGTTATTTCTGTTAATTGTGAAGCTCTCTTGTTTAGATGTTTGATGCTTTGATGTAATTATGAGTATCTGATTATTCTATTTTTTTAATTAGAGGTGTAAATGAAGACAGTCGTTAACTTCTTGTTTTTATAGTAATCCTTATGCAGTTCTGTGTGATCTGAATTTTAGACTTGTAGTTCTACGGCATGAACATAAATTAACCATTTCCTTTTTGTTGTGTTGCTGTCGTTCATGCAATCATGACTGTCTTATTGTTCTGGTTTTACGTTTATGACTTAAACCCTTAATTTGATTCTACTATGCAGCCATATAATTTGGTTATACTAATTACTTAATTCCAGTTTCTGTTGGACTAATTTTGCCGGAGAGGTTATTAAATGAAATTTGTTACTCTGATCCTTTTCCCTCATTTTCTGTAATCTTGATTTTAGACCAGGAAAATACAATTTGATTCTTGTTCAAATAATTTTTTTGTGTGGGGGTAGTCATTGACTAAGTACTGTTACAGAAGTGTTCGACCTAATACCCAAAAGTGTCAGGACATGGATCCTAAACTAGGATCTGTGCGATTATAAAATGGAGATTAGGCTCATACTATGGATGGGGAATAAATGTTTTGTTTCCCACCCAAATATTTGGGATATGATAGGTCATAGGTTGTTCAACTTAATCGGGAAATTCCATTTTAATGTAACATTGTTATCTCAAGGGGTCTTTTTCCTGTGTTTGTCATATGATTTTCAAGTTGAACATATAATTTGAAATTTTGCATCGCACTTAACTGCTTACAATTATAGATACAATTCACATTCAAGTTAAACGGAAATATAAAATTTTTCCCCTAAGAAATTGTTGACAATTATGACTTTACAAGTTGCATTGTCAATTCCATTTTCATGCTATCTGCTAAGGAAGTTTTTCAGTGGATTTTTTGTAAAATAAGTTTGAACTAAAAGCTTTGTCTGGAAATTGCTTTTTGGTTGCTGATCGATATTTTATTTTATTTTATTGTTTACTAGTAGCCAGTAGGGCTCTAATGGATTTCTAAACTCATACAAGTCGCAATTTCTCCAGGCATGTACACGGGAAAAAAGTTCTGGTGGTGACCAATACCACTGTCGCTCCTCTCTACCTTGAAAAAGTTGTTGCGGCTTTGACTTATGGCAACCCAAGTATCTCTGTTGAAAGTGTGATATTGCCTGATGGAGAGAAGTACAAAGAGATGGTGAGTCTGTGCAAAAGTGAAGTAATTTTTTTTCTTCTGAGAAAGTGGTAAATAATGTTGAGTGTTTTATAGGGTACTTTGTATAAAGTCTTTGATAAAGCAGTTGAATCTCGCCTGGACCGGCGCTGTACATTTGTTGCCCTTGGGGGTGGTGTAATTGGCGACATGTGTGGCTTTGCTGCCGCCGCCTTTCTTCGTGGTGTTAATTTTATTCAGATTCCTACAACACTTATGGCACAGGTTAAGTGTTTGATGTTACTGAAGCTTTATGATTTTTTTCTAATGATTTCCTCGCAATAAATCATGTTTCTCTTCTTCAGGTTGATTCTTCTGTTGGGGGAAAAACGGGAATTAACCATCCACTTGGAAAGAATTTAATTGGTGCTTTCTTCCAGCCGCAATGTGTGCTCATTGACACAGACACGTTGAATACATTGCCAGATAGGGAATTGGCTTCAGGTATTGCCGAGGTTGTAAAGTATGGACTTATAAGAGATGCAAATTTTTTTGAATGGCAGGAAAGGAACATGCAGGCATTATTATCCAGGTAATGACTCTTATTTATGTTATATTGTTCTAAATTCTCATAAGTTGTCTTTCTTCTTTAAGTTTGGTGCATGATGTATTCATATCTGATGCATTACTGTTGGTTATATGTGGCATCCCCCTCACCAAGTTAAAGTTGTTAGAAGGAGATACCTATAAATAAAATGTGGATCATTTTTTTCTCCCCTCACATGGTTGTGTCATTGAAATATAAAAGCATTTAATCGACGATACGAATCCTGATACGAATCCATGTTACTGACCCCAGTGTAAATGATGACGGCTGGGATGAGGCATAAATATGATGTTGATGATGATCAATAGTGTGATTTTTGTCGGATCTGTTAGTGAAACTTAAAATTTCTCATGCAGGGATCCTAATGCTCTGGCATATGCGATCAAACGTTCTTGTGAAAACAAAGCTGAGGTCGTATCTCTTGACGAAAAAGAAAGTGGCTTAAGAGCGACATTGAACTTAGGCCATACATTTGGTCATGTATGTGTTTTCAGTCCTTATGTCATTGGCATGCTTCACGTTCCTTTGGATTTTTTTTTTATTGTGGATATGGACTATATCTTTGTCTAACTAATTAAAGTGGCATCACCTTGTTAATATTGACTTCTTATGAGTTAAGAAAAAAACAATTGACTATAACTTGTATGAGTTCTGATCTTTTAATGTAATGTTAAGCGATTGTTCAATTGTCTACTCATTCTAAATGGACAAAGTCAGTTTGGTCCATTAGAATCATATTTTAATTAGCCCTATTTTTTGATTTATTTCTGAGAATAAATATTGTCTTTTGTCAACAATCCAGGCTATCGAAACTGGCTTAGGTTATGGCGAATGGCTTCATGGGGAAGCTGTTGCTGCTGGCACGGTACGAGCTTAACATTTATTTGCAAATTGCAATTGATACTGAACTTTTCCTGAATGTTTTGTGTCTGATGTTTATACAGATAATGGCAGTTGACATGTCTTATCGCCTTGGCTGGATTGATGATACAATCAAGACTCGAGTCCATAATATTTTAACCAAGGCTAATCTCCCTATTGCACCTCCTGATGTTATGACTGTCAACATGTTCAAAGCAACCATGGCTGTGAGTGACTAAATCAAATGATTTTTCTTTATTTGAAAATTTATTTTAAGTTGGTGAACTCCACCAATGCTTGTGCATTGCTGTCCTATGCCCATACAAAGGAAGACGGTTGGCGTCAAGAAGGCATTTGGCCATTCAAAATTTTACCATTTCTAATCACATGGATCCTAGCTTAACGAGGCTCCATGTACCCAACACCTCCTCTTGGTATTATGGTGGATGAAGAAGAAGGAAATTTGTTTTAGCTTGTCAGTTTGACATTCTTCAATGTCTATATCTTAACATTAGGTCGACAAGAAAGTAGCTGATGGATTGCTGAGACTTATACTACTGAAAGGGCCTCTTGGTAGCTGCGTTTTTACTGGTGATTATGACAGAAAAGCTCTTGATGAAACTCTTCATGCATTCTGCAGTAGATGATACTGGTTCTACAGTCAGATTTGTGGGATTCTGGAAGCATTTCTCGCAATCATGTTTATTTCGCAGCCTTGTCCATAGATATGAGGGTCAAAGATTTTACAAGACTTACTGTTTTACTAAAACCATCTGTGCACTAGAGTTGCAACGTTGCAGAATTTTTTTGGACGTGTATATTATTCGCTTCCTGTCTTGACACTTCAAAAAGGAACGAAATGGTTTTATTGAGGCAATTCTGATTAAGATTGTGAACCATGGCAATTTGCAGGGATGTTTATACTCATGTGAACTTGTGCTTGTGAGAAAGGCAAGTTTAGTTCATTTGTTTTGTTTCCCCTTCAATTTTATCAGCAGGAAATTTTTGCTACCATTATCTCATTTTGTGCTTGTGGGTACATGCTCTTGCTCAAGACTGGAAAGCCTGGAACACCATTCTTGTTTGCAGGAATAGGGTAAATAGCAAGTCTGATTCTTGTTAGTTGATTTGCCATATTTCTATTGCCGGGTATGGTTTCTTGTGCTACAATAGACATGGATTAGTAGTGTGATTGGGCTTTAGTCCTGTATCTGGGTTGATTCATGGAGGCATTAATTCTCAAGAAGCAAAGAACCATACATGGACATGGTGAAGAGTCCTTGTAGAACTCCACACTACTTTCGTCTCGTTCTCACATGTTTCTTGATTTTAGCGCTCCTTCAGCACTCTTTGGTCAGGTTAGCAGTGTTTATTTTGCTATAAAAACTACAATATTGAATACTGTGCATTGGCTAGACTGCATGTGTCAAGCCTCGAGGTTATTAAAAGAAAATTGCTTAAAAATGTCTTCATTTAACGTCCCAATATATTTAATAAGTTGCGTGCGAGTTGTAAAACAATAACTTATATCTCTTCTCTGTAAAATGGTCCGGGCATGCCTCCTTTGTGCCAACGAAGAAACGAATAGAAGAGGGAGATCATGCGTTCACTTCATGTTCTCAGCAACATCATTCTGCAACCGTCAAGAACCATCCTCAAATGTGTTGGTAGCTCTTACCACCTTCGACTTGGCCGCGGTGGACTTTTACATCAAAGTCATCCCAGCCTTTCAACCTTCAATGCCATCTAATTCTGTCATGAAAATGGCCTCGCTAGTGCCCTTAACAAATTCCCCACCTTGCCACCGGCCGTTTTTGTTCGGATGCCGAACAAGGACAGCTAGCATCCGGCTTATCGAGATTCGCCTATTGACCGCATCTCTCCGACTGTTTGAAGCACTCTTTCGCCTTGTCATCGTTGCCGGAGGCCGGCTGCCTAGCGCCGGAGACGGCTGGCACTGAGGAGCAGCTCCACATTCAGCTCAACCGTTTCGCCTGTGGTGGGATGGTCATCGGAGTTATGGCTCACCACTGAGTTGCCGATGGTTCTTGGTAGCATGGGCAAGGCTGGTCCAGGGCTTGGACGTGGGTCGTATTCCATATCATGATAGGTCCGCCATTTCTACACAATGGTTAGGTTCATCGATCCATTCCTACTCAAACAACACAAAAATGTCCTATATTTCGGCCCTAACAATTGTATACTATATATTGTTGCTTAGGAGTAGAAATTATATATGATCATACATACAACTCATGGTAGAGATATTGTAGGTGCACTTTTGTTCCAGCTTTATCTCCGTCCTTAAGACCAAGATAGCTAGCTCCATTAATGGCAGCAGGCAACAACCACCACTATCATCACCACTTCACCACCTTTGAGTGCTTGCTGACCCACTTCTGGAAGAAGATCTCCCAAGCTAGAGGACTGGACAACAAGCAAACCACCCGGGCCCGAACTGCCGTAATCGGCCGGACGAAGGCGTCAGGCGGAGTAGTTCGGCAACTTGGTTCTATGGGCACGCACCGAGTTCATTGTCAAATACTTGATGAACGAGTGCAACTCAATTAGTGTTGCTCAAACAATACATGAAGCCTTGGCCATGCTTGATGAGAGGTACTTCCGGTCATTTGTGGACTTTGGGGAGATGGAGAGGAACGGATCATATGGTGCATTGTCGTCGTCGATGGCGGAGGCCTGTGGAACTTTGTACCCGGATATAGAGGTGGATAGCTGGCTGGGGATGCCGTCGACCAGCCGAGGGCTTGATTTTGTTAGCGGCAAGCTCTGTGCAGTGGCTCCTCTAGACCTGCATTATAAAGGGTTGGCGGTGATGGTCCTTCAATTCAATTGTAGAAGAAGGTGGTGTTGATGTGCTCTTGTCTCTCCAGGATAGGGGTGTGGCATGGCTCATGGAGAATGTGTACTCTTTGGAAGGAATGGAGAGAAGCATGGTCTAATCTATCTATCCATAGTGATAATTGAGCATTAGACCTTCTAATATACTTTCTAATTAATGTTTCTAAGTGTTGATTTGGAGTCTGATTAGTCTCAGAAGGTATTGTTTGTGCTTTGACTACTTTGGTCCTTAGCCAAGTTATTTTTTCTCCCTTTGTTTTTCTTTCTTGGAAAAAAACATTATATTTTCTTACAATTTCAAATCATTGTATATGTACTTGTTTTTTTTGTCACTAGATCTGGTATGAATATATATAGATATAGTAGTAACATTTAGCAAAGAGAATGTAAATGGATTTTGGCGACTCCCTTCTATATATGTGCTCATGATTCCAAGTTTGGAATACCATACCTGTTTTTACATGAAGATCAGGGTAAAAGACAAGTTTAATTCTTTTGAGTTGGTTTGCCATCTTTTCTATTAGGTGGTATAATTTTTGGGCTAGACTAGACATGGGTCTGGACTTTTTAGTGTTCCAGGACTTCAGTTCTCTATATCTAGGTTTATAATAAGGTGAGCTTCCAGAACTACAGAGTGAAGAGTCCTAGAAATTGTTTGGCCTCATTCTCACATGTTTCTTGATTTTGCCACCCCTGTATCATACTATTGTGTTAGTTCAACGATTGTTTATTTGCTATTAATATAATTTAGTAACGTGCATTGGCTAAGAAGGCGTGTGACAAGGTATTAACGAAATTTGTTTAAAGAATGGCTTCAATAATTCAATATAATATCATAATAAAATTAGTAAGCACTTCATGTTAACTCTGAAATAGTTAATAAATGACATGACTTGGATCTCTTTTCCGTATATGTAAAATGATCCACCCATCCCTCGCCATGCAAAAGAAGAAAACCGATAGAAGAGCTAGGACGGGTATGAGTTCGGTTCATCTTCTCAGCAACACCAGAAGCTTCTTCTCATGTATTGGTACCCCTCACCATCTTCGACTTGGCCGTGGCAACCTTCGCATCGGAGTCCTCCAATGCCTTCCAATACCACCATGAAAGACTGTAAAACCCCGATTCGAGTTAGGGTTTTATATTCAGAACCAGTCGGGTCGACCGTTATTTTTCGAGTTAAGTCAGTTTCAGGACACGTGTACCGAACCGACGCCAGTCGCGTGTATGAGCTATGAGGGTCATGCGTACCCAAGTATATGATGATAACGTCATGAACACAGCAGAACAGAATGAGTTATCAGATATATAAGAGTATGCCAGTCATTTTTTTTATTTTTATATATAGTGGATCGTAGAATTAGTATTAGGCCGTTTACTGCGTTAGGACGCGTTACGGGCAGTTTTGGGTGGGTTGATAGTTCTAGAGCATATCATTATAATGTTTGATATTTGTTTGATTTTACGGGATTTTTCCCGATTTTTATGAATTTTTTTAGGATTTAATACGAGTTAGTTATGATACTTGACTCAAGCCAGAGACGAGTCAAATAATATTTACGAGTTTGCCACCACACACACCCTCGCCCGCGCCGCCCCTGTTCGCGCGCCACCGCCGCCATGGCCGACGCCGCCTGGCCGCCCTGACCAGGTCCGGCCACCATCGGGCCGCCGCGTCGTCGGGAATCGCCA
>JAURVB010000379.1:0-31074 GCA_033002965.1 Piper betle
CTTATTGATAGACCTGTTAAATTTATCCCACCACCTAACAAACAAATTGTAAGCCAGTGAAGAGATTGGAACCCCCTGATCATTGAATGTATAGAAGCAAAAATTCCATGAAAGATATATATATATATATATATATATATATATATATATATATATATGAGGGAGGATTTGCTGTACTGCAGCACAACCAAGATGGGTGTGCTGCAATGTTTTAGCCGTTGGATCTAATCCAACGGCTGAAACACTGCCCCCCATCAAAAAAAAAAAAAAATTTTCCGGCAGCGCCGCCGCCGGCCGACGCGACGCCACCCCCTGCCCCGCCCGTCGCCGCCCCGCCGGGGGCGGCGACGTATCTGCCAGGCGATGGTGCGGCAGATCTAGCCGCCCCGGGTCTTCCCCGGCCGGCCCACCGCCCCGCTGCCCCGCTGCCGGCCTCCGCCGCCGGCTGACGCGCCACCGCCACCCCGGCCGACGCGACGCCACCCCTGCCCCGCCCGTCGCCGCCCCGTCGGGGGCGGTGACGTATCCGCCAGGCGACGGGGCGGCGGATCTAGCCGCCCCGGGTCTTCCCCTGGCCGGCCCGCCGCCCCGCCGCCGGGCGACACCACCGCCGCCCGTCCCCGCCCGCCACCCCGCCGCGCCCCCTCTCGGCCCCCGCCGCCACCCTGCCCCGCCCCCCTCGGCCCCCACCCGCCACCCCGCCGCGCCCCCCTCGGCCCCCGCCCGCCACCCCGCCGCGACGCCCCCCTCCCCCGCCCGCCACCCCGCGCGCGCCCCCCCCCCCCCCGCCGCCCCGCCCTCGACCCCGCCGCCACCCTGCACGCCGCCACCCTGCCCCGCCCGCCACCCCGCCGCGCCCCCCTCGGCCTCCGCCCGCCACCCCACCGCGCCGCGCCCCCCGTCCCCTGTCGCCGGCGCCCCCCCCCCGGCCGTCGCCGTGGCCGGGCAGCCTTCCCGCCCCCTCCGACGTGCTGCTGCGGCGGCGGCGCCCCCCTTTCCTCCCCCCTTTAGATCTTGGCCGTTGGATGCTAATCCAACGGCCAAGATCATACTGCAGCACACCCAAGATGGCTGTGCTGCAGTACAGGAAGATTTTATCCTATATATATATATATATATACCCCTCGCCGCAACCCGCCCGTCGGACCTCCCCAAGCCGTTGCCCCCTCGGCAGCGGCCCCCTCCGCCACCGCAGATCCACCCCCCTCCCACCCCCCGCACCGGCCCGCTCGCGCCCCGGCCACCGCCCTCCTGCCGCCCGCCACCACCCCCGCCTCGGCAAAATTTATATATACTCGTCCAAAATTTGACACGCCCTCCTCGGCAAAGCCCCAAGTAGACTTTTTTGTAGGCAGCTGCATATGTCCGGCGAGGATTCACCGCCGTAGGTGGCAGCAACAGCACTCGGCAATGACTCCTCCCTCCAAGGCGGCAAGGATCTAGACTCGGGAGATGTTGCTTCAAAGCTCCAACGTCCTTCTCTCGTCGGCGGCGGCGGCAACGCTTCTTCTTCCCAGAGACCACTCCACGGTAAGGCTTCGGTTCTCCGCTCGGAACATGGGTTTTCTTAAAACTAATTGGGCCGATTGCATGGGCTTCGACGTGGGCCTCTCAAAAATTCTACTCCAACAATTATATTACTCTAATTATTACTTTTTACTTACTAATGTCGGGGTTTTTTTTTCTTATTTCTAACAAAAGATTGAAAGTATTTAATTAGTGATTTTTAATATTTCTTTAGTTATAAGACCAAATCTCTATTTCTAATTTTTCATTAAGGGGTATTTTTTGTTAAATTTACTAATTTTATTTCTAAATAATAATTAATCATATAATTACTAATTTGTAAAAAGTATTTTTTAATGTTTCTACTTTATTAATCATTTAAGAAAGACATCTGAGTTCTATTTTTAGTTTAAGTTTCTTTTTAGATCAAAATATCTTAAATTGTATCTATAACCATTTATTATGCACATTAGCTCAGGTCTTGTCCAGTTGAACTAGAGGTCTTCCCTAGTTAGTTTATTCTTAATTTTTTAAATGTTTTTTAGTTTTATTTAGGTTAAAGAGATGATCTGGTAATGATATTGATAATCCTAATGAGTTTAGGATGATCATAGAAAATTAAAATTAGTTATTAATTACATGTCGGAAATAACTACCTCAAATTCTTAGAATTATATATCAATAATCTCCTAAAAATATCAACGGTTTTTATTTATTAAGTCTAGTATCTAGGCATTCTAAGTTCGTTTCATCTTAGTTTAATTATAATTAACAATAAACTATCTATATATTTATTTTGCAAAACTGGACCCCCTCCTCTCGGTGTAAGGCTACTCCCGCAGCAGTGCTCCCTGACGAGCTTTTATGTCCACCTTCGGCCAATGGCAATACTCCAGGACCGAGCTCCGGTGTCCACGGCAGCGGCTGCGGCTTATCATTTCTTCTTCTTATCCCTACTTGAATAAAATTGATCAGTATGAACTTGATTTAAAATAAAGTTGACCTGTATGAACTTAGGTTTAAAGGCTAACTTAGTGGACGGATGTGGCTACACTTGGCTGAGCTTGGTCTCACGACTCGAGCCAAGGGGTACGTGTGTATAATTTGGACGAACAATAAAATTAATATATATTGCTCACTTTGACCCTTGATCAAATTGACTAATGTGTGTGTATATATAGTTACTTATGTAATCACTTTAGACTTTAAATTTTAAAAAATAATATGTTTTAGTAAGTTTTTTTATTTGATCATAAAATTTGTCAATAAGCTTAACTCAAGGAGCGGTGGATTCGACTCAAGAGATTTTTAGAGTTAAAAAACAATTCTGAAACTAAAGAAAATACACAAGTTGGGTAAGGACTTATGACAAGTTGACATGGTTATTGCCATAAGACAACCGTGACAAAAATTTGATACAAACTCACGTTATAAATAGCTGTGTCAAATGTTTTAATACAATATTTGCTATGACTGCAAAATTTTTGCCACAGAAATAATACCGTGACAATTTTATGGTGAAAGAAGTCTATGCTTGTACTAACTCTGTGTAACGAAGATCTTTCCATACATAAATTTTTCAATGTTCATTGAAAAGCTTCTTTAAGGTATTGATTTTGCGACGTGAAGCCCACGTATATAATGCATGCACGTTTTTTCGGATTATATTAGCGTCAACAAATAATATTGACAATCTTACACAATAAAATAGCAGCAATAATGTTAATTTAGAACAATGTTGGTACAAAATGTGTCACCTTCTCTGTAATAATATATCTTTGTCAACTGTAACGTGGAGTTATTACGCTGCGAAACGAGGCTAAAATATGAGCATTGCAATATTCCATGCATTCATCGATCAAAATATATAGCTAGACCTCTTCCCTTCCTTTCCTCTGTCCCATCTTCACAACAAATTCTTCAAATTAATGACATCTTCACCAACAAATATCCTTCTCTACCAATGTCAAAGGTGACCCTTCCTCCTTATATAGCACTCTTTTCATTCACACATTTTATTTCTTCAATGTTGTGATCATTGATATTGAGTAGAAGCATGGATTATCATCCATCCCCGCTCTTGAAGAAGGAGAGAGCAGTTCATAATCACAAGGTGATTGCCAGTACTTGCTGGTTCTTGTTGGTGCCCATTGGCATCTTCTTCGTCTGCTTCTCTTTCTATTCTTCCCGCAACTTCTGTGCCCGGAATTCACAACTACTAGACCTGACCAGTTCCGACGTCCATCCTCATGTCCTCCGATCTGACAAAGGTACATACAGTATATGATCAAGAACTTCAAATAATAATTACTAACACATTCAAAACCATATTTGCTTCTCATATTATATTATATATAGTACGTGTTATTACATGCATTTGGTTAATGGGCAAAAGCTGTTTTTTTATCCGATCATGGGGTGTGTTATGTTATAAGATGAAAAGGGTTTGTGTGATTTGTCATCGGGGAGATGGGTGAAGGATGCTCGGGGCCCGGTGTACACGAATCGAAGCTGCGAGACGATTCCGGACAAGAAGAACTGCGGCAAGTATGGTAGGGAAGACGATGAGTTCTTGAAGTGGAGGTGGAAGCCGAATGGGTGTGAGTTGGCGAGGTTTGATGCATGGGAGTTTCTCGGGCTTGTTCGTGGGAAGAAGCTCGCTTTTGTTGGTGACTCCCTCGCTCGCAATCAGATGGAGTCTCTCCTTTGTCTCTTGTCTTCGGTGAGTTAGTTCTTTTTATCTTTTACCAGGCATGTTATCAATCTCATAAGCGATTTATACAGCAAATAATTTTAAATTTTATAAATAAACACTCATCATTTATTAATGAAATCGAATATAAAAATCTAATATCTTAAATGTAGATTTCGATGAATTTAAAGATATAGATTCTAACCGAATTTAAAGATAAACCCATGTTGAATAAGAAGAGAAAATATAATAATTTAATTTATTATTATTTTATTGCTATCGTACTTTGATTGATTAAATCTAATATTTTTAATAAGAGATCAATATTGAATTCCTCTTTTATTAATAAAAATAAATTTAGTTGCTTTTAAAATGTATAAAGAAGTCAAAGGAAAACAAAAACAACAAAAGTTAACCTAATTAATCTCAAGGGTAGGGGTGGGCATAATTTGGTAAAAACCAAAAACCAAACTGAATCAATCTTGAATTAGTAATATGGTTCGATTCCGAAATAGTTTGGTTTGATTTTCGATTGGATCGTAAGAAAGTTGATATGTATATATATAAATATTTCGTTTCAGAACCAAACCGAACTAAATTAACTAAATTAATCAAATTTTTATTTAAAATTCAAAATCTATATGTTACATTAATTATCATGAAGTTATAATATTTATCTAATTACATTTTATTTATTTAATATGATATGTACATTTAAAATTAGTCATTAAATGATTATGTTAACAAAAATAATGATATAATTTTAATTAGATACCTAAACAAAAAATTTTATATAACTAATAATGTACTTTAGTTATTTAGTTATCAAATTGAATTAGCCAAAAATATTTCGATTCAATTTGGTTTGATTTTAAGAGTAATTCAGAATTATGAGATCATTCAACTTAGTTCACATATAATACCTATTGAGGTAAGATTTTGTTTATAAATGAGAATAAGTTATAGATCTTTAACTTGGTTAACCACTTTTGAAGAGATAATTTAGTCCATTACATTGTACTTTAAGTCGGGTTGATACAAATAATATTAGAATTCTTTGGTTCCGTGTTAGATGGTGGGTTGAACTATGGATGTTGGCTAGGCTACCAGTTATGGGCCAAATAAGGTCGTGAGCTAGGGCTAGCAACGGGTCAAGTGTAGTAATTTCGGGGACAAAATTTCCTCAAGTGGGTAGATTGTTAGATCCTTCAATTTATTCCCATATCTAATATTTATTGGGGTAAGATTTTAGTTATAATTGGGAATGAACTAACTTGGTTGACAACTTTTGAAGATATGACTTAGTCCATTACATTGCATTTTGTGTCAAGTCGTTACAAATAGAAAACTCGTTGTAGTATAGTGGTGAGTTTTCCCACCTATCGTGCAAGCGGATGAGAGCTCAATTTCCGGCAACGACAAAGACTCAAATTTTTGGCAACGGCAAATGTCTATTTTATTGTGAGATCCCTCAACTTAGTTCTCACATCTAATACTTACTAGGGTTAAATTTAGATCTTTAACTTAGTTAACTACTTTTGAAGAGATAACCTAGTTTATTATTACGTTACACTTTGGGCTGGGAGATGACTTAGTCCATTACCTTGCACTTTGGGTTTGACCGTTACTTAAGGTGGTATCACAACCGTGTTTCCCACTGAACCATGCAAATCGATCTTTACTTTGTTGAAAGTCTAAGAGTCCACAGTCCTTAGGGTGATTTTCTTTTATATAAGCATTGATCATTTTTTTATGGCATTAATTTCTATTGTTTTAAATGGTAAGTATTTATGGGTTTGTACAAAATGGGTTCACCTATGCGAGTCAATGTTAAAAGACTACTTTTGACAACTTCCTAAGGGCACATGGACTAAAGGGGCATCCAATTTAGTTGTTGTGGATAAAATGGTGTCTAAAACCTTAAAGGTTGCTCATGGTTTGAAAGATATGCATGGTAAGACAAGATTGAGCTAACCCAAGAGTCAAAAATTCTGGGTGTGTCTTCTTAATTTATCAACTTATAATTATTCTTTGCTATGAGATTGATAAATTAATTTTAGTAAATGTATAAATTATTATATTTATTTTTGGCCGAATTAATAAGTTTTCATGTGGCTTACAATTCTAACTATTGTATATGGTTGATAAGACATAAACTAGATTATTAATTCAAGAGTTAGAATATAGATAACTTACATATTAGTATATTTTAATCATTTGAGGAATTATCATTAATTTACCTATTTAAATATTTTGTTTGCTATTATATATGATTAATTATTAATTTATGGGTTGATAGATATTGACATCCTTATGAGTCCAAGTAGTTGTTGGCATTTTTTGATTTTTCGTGATAATGATTAATGATTTGGTGTGACTATATAAATTTAGCTAGTGTCAATTAATTAAATATTAAATTATTGTTATTCACTTATAAGTAATTAATCAAATAATTAACTAATTGTTGTGGGATATATTTTATTATTATTTTTTCATGTACTTAGTTAAGTGCCACATATCATATCATTTCATGTATTAGACTAAGGAATTATACGTGTTAACGTATAAATTATTTGTAATGACTTGACCCAAAGTATAACGTAATAGACTAAATTATCGTTTTCAAAATAGTTAATTAAGTTAAAAATTTATAGTTCATTCTTATTTATAAACAAGAATTTACCCAAGTAAGTATTAGATATAAGATTAAGTTGAGGGATCTCACAAGATTTGATTACAAAATCCGGCCACCAAAAGAAATGCAATTCTGTTTGGTTGGACTGAATGCTTGGACTGAATGCTTAACTTACCCATGGGTGACTTCCACACAATCGAATTTGTGATTTGAGAATTGTTAGATGCTAGAGATGATGAGTTAATTTTTTATATGTGATTTTCAAAACTCTTTTTATTTTATTTTACTCCAAAAACTCATTGAGTCAGACTCCACTACATGGCTTTCTGAGTAAAACTCCATGAATGATTTTTTGTTTCCCGAGACTCTCTAATTCAAATAAAAAAGGTTTTAAAATATATTATTTTTTAAATAGCTTAAAGTGATATATAGATCATATATGTATCCAAAAAAAAAACCAACTATATGGTCTTAAAGCGAGTATTGACTATAAGCCCTAATGTATAAGTAGAGATACAAGAATAATAACATCCATTTGTTACTGAAACTTCAAAGTTGTCATTAAGAGTATATAATAAATGTTGACTTGTCAACAAGTGATTGGCTTACAGCAATATTAGTTATAAGACCTTACAATTGGTTACCACTTTTTTATCAATTTTTTGAGTTTGACTCCACCCCATACTTTACCAAGTTGACTTCGAGTTCCAAACTTGTAAACTATACAAATACCATAAAATAAAGTTTAATCTCATGGTGTTCCTTGAAAGAAAAATGATCATATTTATTGGGATTCCATAAATATTGAATTCTAAAATTATAAGTTAAAAACAATTAGATTTTTTTGTGATTGGATGCAATTATTAATTGATGATCTCCTCCTAGTTAAGATTATTGGTTAAGATTTATATGGTTAAAATTGTCCTCACATGACCTAGAACAGCCACACAAAACCTTATGTTCTACTTAATGACATAATATAAATGACAAAGTAAACGAATTTGTAGAGGTAATCCTTCAAACCTAGAGATGTTTAGATATTAATTAAAACTAAGAAACTTGGTTCCCACTAGATGATGGCTTGATCAAAAGTTTTGCTTTAGAATTGTATTATAATATACTTCCAAAATCTCATTCTTAAGTCATATTGATGGCTTTCCAAACATTAGAAGTTGTTATACATGATACTCATATAGTGTTTCTCGAGTTGATTCGAAACTCGCCCGAACCGAGCAAATTACAAACAGGTAAAACCTTAACCCGAAGTTGAGTTTTACATATAGAGATAACATGAACTCTCAAAGTGAAGTCTAGAAGTATGAGTAGTACTTTCGTTTGCTTTACTAAATGAATGAAGTAAATCAAGATTTGTGCACGATTTAACTACAATGTACAAAGTTTGATATCTTTTATTCTGAAGTTCATCATCTAAATAGAAGTTTTCCTTAATCAACAGTCCAAATTTTATTAGAGATTAATTTTGGCCTGCATGCCAAAGGCAAAGTAGAGAAAAAATATCTTTTTTTAATGAATTTTTACAATTTCATGGGTTGAAAGCATGGCTTTATAGCCGCACCAGCTACCAGACCTGATTTATGGCTGGTACAATTTAGTTTAACTAAGTTAAACGGGTTTCAACTAGGTAAAATTGGGTTCAACTAAATTTTAAAATTATAAATAAAATATTTTACTAAATATTAAAATTATATTTTGTCATTAATATTAAATTAAATAAAAGTTAAAACACTGTGGTTTTTGACAAAAAAATGGATTTTATAAAAATTTTAGATTAAAAAAATAGATATAAATTGGAAGGGTATATGAATATGACGAGATAATTTGATACTACATTTAAAAATTATAGTAGAAAGATTTGACCACAAGAACATGGTCGTTTTAGGTGTCTGTTAAAGAAGAAATTTTTAGGTTGATTGTGAGATCTTTTAACGTAGTCCCACATTTAATACTTACTTAGGAAAAATCTTCTTTATAAGTAGAAATGGATTATGAATATTTAACTTATTTAACCACTTTTAAATAAATAACTTAGCCCATTAATTTGAACTTTGGGCTAGGTCGTTTTTGTTAAATGATGGGTTGGATTAGGGACGTTGGTAAGATGCTAATCACGAGCCAAAAAGGTCGTTCGCTGGGCTAGTAATGCACAAGTGTAAGAATTTTGAGGATAAATTATGAAATCCCTCAATTTAATCCTATATATAATACTTACTGGGGTAAGATCTTGTTTAAGTGAGAATGAATTATAAATCGTTAATTTGTTTAACCAATTTCAAAGAGATGACTTAAATGGTGGGAATGAATTATGGATCGTTAACTTGTTTAACCAATTTTGAAAAGATGATTTGGCCCATTAATTGCATTTTGAGCCAAGTTGTTATATTGATAGATTAGAAAATATGGACTACTTTTTATAGTTAGATTTACTTCTAAGCCCATATTTTAATGTAAATTTAAGCTGATACTAAATAATCTCCTAAACAAAAAACTTGGCTTTGACTCACATGATGGACATTCATGCACAACCAATATCACAAATACTATAATTGACCAAAATCCACATACAACACAAATTTGAATCTTGCGATTCTCAATTGTTGTCGGAGTGAATAATAAAAGATTTTATATTATTCATGTTTTTTAGGTAAGAAATAAAAATTTTTAACTCTATTAATGCCAAACCCAAAAAATTAATCAAATTTCTTTTAGTTTAAGATTCATGACCAAATATGAAAAAGAAAGTAAATAATAAGATTTTTTCTAAAAGCTTCTTATGGTTTATGAAAAATTACTTATAAAATAGAAGGAAAGATAACAATATGTTTAAGAAGAGGGGAATTTTATTTTATTTTATTTTAATAAGAACATTTATTCCCCTTTTTATAAAAAAAATTAAAAATAATAGAAGACGGTGCTGAGAATAGCCCTATTAGGAAGGGAGGCCAAATCTAATTACCTTCCTCATCTATTCTTATCAATAAAGAGGAAGTTAATACTAGCCTCTGATTAAAAGTAAAAGATTTAATTAATTAAATATTAAAAAATAAAAATAAAAAATCAAATTATTATAGTTTATCTTTTTATCTATCTATCTATCTAATAATATATAAAAAAGGTAGTTTTCTTCCACGTTGTGAGTGAGTCCACGATTTTTAGAGATATTTTCTTAAATTTTTATAATTTTATAGGGAATGTAATCTCAACCATTAAATTATTATAAAGGCCGAGATTATATCTTAAACTTTCCTAATCTTACTCTAATTATAAATTGCGTTTATTATAATGATTGTTAAATTATTATAACGACTGAAATTAGATATATACGATATGATTTTTTATTTAATTATAATTATAAATATATATATATCTATACTAATATTTAAAACTGAGGATTTTAAATATTGTGCTGCCACTTGTTATTTAATTATTTTACAATATTATCTTTTATTTTTTATTATTAAAAAATTTACTTTTATATCGTAATTAGGATTTGTTTCAAATCTTTTAATATTTTTCTATTCTAATTAGAATTTGTTTTGTCACGTGTACTGCCACATGTCATGTCATCTAATTATTTTATAATATAATTTTTTATTTCCTATTAGTAAACTTTTACTTTTCTATTGTAATTATAATTAGTTTCAAATCTTTTCATACATTTTATTCTAATTAGGATTTGTTTTGTCACGTGTATTATCATGTGTCATATCATTTAATTATTTTATAATATCATTCTTTATTCTTATTTGTAAAATTTTACTTTTTTTATTGTGATTAGGATTTGTTTCAAACCTTTTATACTATTTTTATTGTAATTATCATTTGTTTTATCATGTGTCAATTAATTATTTTATAATATTGCCTTTTCATTTCCTATTAATAAAAATATCACTTTTCTATTGTAATTATGATTACTTTAATACTTTTCTATTGCAATTAGAATTTATTTTGATTCCTATTATAATTAGAATTTATTTTGATTCCTATTATAATTATGATTTATTTTGATTCGTATTATAATTATGATTTATTTTGAATCTTTTGGCCGCGCATAAGGCGGATCAGCGGCTGGTTAAGATATATATTTAAAATCAATTAAAATCTTTTTTTAAAATATTAAATTATTATAGTATATTTTATTATTATTAAACAAAAATTTATCTATAAAATTTAAATTTATTTAGTAATATAAGCTACGTGACATCTTGCATAAGAGATTTTGGTTGAAGTAATTGACCATAGACTAGCCATTAACCCGCTCAATGCACGGGGTAAATTTAAAACATACTAATATAACATATATTAAAAATATAAAAAAATATTACTATATTATTTTAAATAAAAATAATAAATATTCATTTAATTTAATAACAAAAATATATTTATGTACAAATATTAAAAGTAATTTTAATTTTAATAAGTAAAATTTTTAATAATTATATGAACAAATAATATATAAACAAATAAATAAATAATTAGCTAATTAAATTTGTAACAATTGAAATTAAAAATTTAATTGAATAAAAATTTTAATTTGAATAGTATAATTATTAAATTATCAATCTTTTAAAACTCCTAATTATACTTCAACTCTTTCTTAATAAATAATAATAATAATATGTACATTAAATATCAAATTTATTACGAGTTGTATATAAATATAGTTGCATATAAACATTAAATGAAATTTAATAAGTATATTTTTTAATAATTATATTTTTTAAAACTCTAAATTAAGAATGTATATTAAATAATAATTTTAAAGTGAATAGTTTAATTTTTAAAGGATCAATATTTTAAAATTCCTAATTTAGGTAGATTTATGCTACAAAATTTTCCTAATAAATAATAATAATAATAATTGTATGTATATTAAATATCAAATTTATTTATCAATAGTTTTATGATCTATGATTTGGGTAGAATTATATTCCAACACTTTTCTAATTAAATAATAATAGTAATACTAATTTTGAATTAAGTAAATATTAATGAACCTATTAAATTGTTTAAGGACATGTATTTTTGAGATTTTTAATTCGAGTAAAATCATACTCTTAATTAAATAATAATAATTAAACAGCTAAGAAAGTTTGGAATTGGATGAAATAAAAAGAAGAATAAGAGCGATTTAATGTGCGGGGTAGATTATTAATAATAAAAATGGAGAAAATAACACGTGTAGGTGGAGACACCGAGAGCTGTGTACAAGGACAAAGACGACCGATTCCGAACATGGCACTTCCCCGTATTCGACTTCACTCTCGCCGTCCGATGGTCCAAGTTCCTCGTCGCCGCCGACGAGCGCCTCATCAACGGCACCTCCGCCGGCGCCTTCGACCTCCACCTCGACCGGGTCGACACCAACTGGGCTGCCAACATCACCCACTTCGACTACCTCGTCATCTCCGGCGGCCACTGGTTCTTCCGCAAGCTCTACCTCTACCACCACCGCACGCACCTCCTCGGCTGCGTCGGCTGCGACGAGCCCGACACCGCCAAGCTGGACCATGTCTTCCCGATCCGGCGAGCATTCGAGACCGCTCTGCAATTCATAGGCCAGTGCCGAGACTGCGGTCGGCTGGGCGTGTTCGTGAGGACCTTGTCGCCGGGCCATTTCGAGCACGGCGGGTGGAACACCGGCGGGAAGTGTAACAGGACTGGCCCGGCTCAGAGCATGGAGGAGGCGGAGCGTGAGGGGGCGTGGGAGTTGGAGTTGAGCAGGGTTCAAGTGGAGGTGGCGACGGAGCAGGGGAGGGGGAGGGGTGGGAAGGTGCTGGGGGTTTTGGACGTGACGCGGGCCATGAGGTTGAGGCCGGACGGACACCCGGATGAGCACTGGAAGAATGAGTGGATGGCTGGGTACCATGACTGTGTTCACTGGTGCTTGCCGGGGCCAATCGATACATGGAACGAGTTGCTGCTAGAGCTCATCAAGAGGAGTCTGCAACCATCCTCAAATGCACTGGTTTGAGATTGTATCGAGTTATGGTGAGCCAAGAACAGTTTAGTTTAAATTGCTTTGTATTATTTCAAGTTAAAAGAACAATCTGAATAATGATGAATAATGATATGTAGTACAAAGAGTTTGGAAGAGAGACCGGAAGGATTTTTATGTTTCTTGCTGATTGATAATTACTTGGATCAAATTGGAAAACCCAGTTTGTAGAGATCGAATTTTGATTTTACGTTCATGAATCAGATTCACTTTCTATGGTCATTTGTCAATTGAAATTATGTTCAATTCTAATAGTTTAGAACAGTCTAGATTCTGGAGTAATGGTTCACACAGAAAAGCATTCATTGTGGAGTATACTAAAATAAACATACATTTTTTTAATCAATTTTGTATTCTATCAAGTAAAAGGGAAATCTGAATAATGATATATACAATGCGTTTGAAGATTAACATGGAAAGATTTCTATGTTTCTGACTGATACAGAGATCTAACCGGAAAACCCAACTCGTAGAAATTGAATTCTGATCTTATATTCATAAATCATGTCAGGAAAATTCCACTTTCTATGATCATCTATTATTAGAAATGGCCATGGTATGCATTGTTCCACTTCTTGGCGGTTCTGGAGATCATGAAGGAATGTGTGGATCAATCAACTCAAACAGCTCATCTCCAATGCCAAATCCAAGCATTCTTGCCATGTCTTTAGTTTTCAGTTCTGGCTTGGCAATCTTGTGTTGCCTCAACCAAGAGTAGACTATGAAAACCTTGTTCATGGTGAACAGCTCCAAGGCCTCCGGATTAAACACTACTCCAAATCTCGCACTCATCTGCAACATATATAATACACTCTAATCCCAGGTAAAAAGGAAGATACATTATATCTCACAACTATACACGAACTAAGCTCAAACAGTCAGTGGTAGCAAACGATATATATACACACACATATATATATATTAACCTGGTGAGGAACGAGCATGGCGGCATAGCGGGCAAGCTCGCCGGCCCTCCAATCCAAGACAACCGGTAGCCATGGGTAGGAAGCATCAAGCCTCACAAACCATAGCCTTATGTCCGGCAGCTCCGAGAGCTCACGAAGATCATTCGGGTCTTCTCTATCATAGTTTATTGTAAACCCAACAGTTTTATCCAACAGCTCTTTGGCATCCACCAAACTATCACCCCCTGCACAGATCCATGTAACAAACTAGTAACTACTATGACTGATGGCATAAACTATTGATTGATCCGGAGCTGGCGATACCTGATCGATGGGGAGAGAGGTTTGGGATGGCGGAAGTGAGAGGGGAGAGGTCGAGACGGCGGATGAAGTGGTTGGTGATGACAATGTCGAAGCGGCCATGAGTAGGAGGCAGTGGAGGTGGGGCGTTGGTGGTGTTCTCTGTACATGTTGTGGACGACCCAATTCATGAAAACGTATCATATTAGCTATTTATGAATATTGAACGAATATTGATTAAGCAAGAAGGGAGTGAAGAAGGAAGACCTTGGTCGTCGAAGAGGGAGAGGTCGAAGTTGCCGGAGGGGTTGAAGGCGACGGAAGCAGACACATCCCTGCTGCTGGGCAGTCTTGGTGGAGAAGGAGGGGAGAGGGCGAGGGGTTTGAAGGGAAGGCATGGTAAGAACGAGGAGGGAAGAGGCGGTGGAAGGAGGAAGGGGAGGGGAGGGGTGGCCATGGGAGGACTTCATTTCTCGGTTAGACATATGTCATACATATTTCCAACGTTATCTTTGGAAGAGAGGCCTTCCCAATGTCATTGTTAATTTAATATTTAAAGGGTGACGCGATCAAGAGCGCGTTCGTAGTCTAATGGTTAGGATACTTTCCTTCCAAACCGTAGAGTCGGGTTCGAATCGACTCCCGTCAAACTCTATTTTGGGGCTTTTTTTATTTCTTTTAATTTAAACTAAAAATCAGTTTTTAAAAAAACATCTTTTTTTTTGTTTTTAATTTAAACTAAAAATTAGTTTTTTGAAAAAAAGACATCTTTTTTCATTTATTTTGATTTAAACTAAAAATCAGTTTTTTTTAAAAAAAAGACATCTAAGGCACCTGGTGATATATGTCATGGTTTTATTTGTTTTAAACATGAGAACTGCCTTGTTGTTTTTTTTTTAAAATTTAAACTAAAAATTCGTTTTTTGAAAAAAAAAAAGACATCTTTTTTCATTTATTTTGATTTAAACTAAAAATCAGTTTTTTTTTTAAAAAAAAAGACATCTAAGGCACCTAATGATATATGTCATGGTTTTATTTGTTTTAAACATGAGAGCCGCCCGGTTGTTTTTTTTTCGGGCGAGGCGTAAAATGCACCACCACGCCTGGTGTCGGGCAATCCCTCTAGACTACCCGCCGGTCGTGGACATGCAAACCCCACGACCGTGCCTCTCGACCCTCACTCGACAGGACTTCACCCAACCCTCGGTTCACCGCGCAGGGTTGCCGAACAACAGGTGTGTGAGCCTTGACCCTAAAGGCGGACGACGACTACCCCGGTAATCCCCTTGGTGTTCCAGACCCTCCTCGGCCTGACTGCAGTAACCCCAAGGCGTCCCCTTGCCCGACCAAGTTTCACTCCCCCACTGAGATCACTCACACACTCAACTCTCTTTTGTTGTTCTGATTTCTACACAAGGATGGCATCTCCTTATATAGACCTTCCGGACTAGTGGGCACCACGTCCCCAGCTTGCATCCTCACCGTCCAATCCACGATCAACGGTCCTCATGCTCCAAGCCTTGTCATCACTCACCCCTGGGATTCCAGCAAAATTACCGGAAAGCCTACCCCTGGGTGTGGCGCAAAAGACTGATCGCATTCTTGGTTCGACCCAACACTGAACCCCTCCTGGGTGTGGTGTGGTCGCCTTATCGAACCAGCGACCCCAATACTGAACCCTGGTTTGCCCGTTCCACAGCACCCATTGGTGCACGATAACGCGCGATGGCCCTAGTGCCTGGCTCGCCCTGGTCATGATGCCTGGTCGCTCGCATCCCACGCATCCGGAACCCGCACTTCTACCCGCCACGCTGCTCGGTAGAATGTCCCGGCTGCGCCTGACCTTGCACGCGCCTGGAACCCGCACCACACTCGGTACCAGGTAGCGGCCTACTCGGTACTCCTTACCGACCAATTGTCCGCCACAGCCTGCTATCGGTACTGCACGGTAGCTCGCCTGCACAGCAAATCGCCCGATAGACCACATGCGCCAGTCAGACCTTGGACTTGCCCACATCACGGATAAATGCTCGGTAGGTTGTTCAACACTCGGACAGCACCGGCCACCCGACTTGGAAGTGGGAATGCTAGGGACAACCGCCAAACCCTAGCTCTCGACCGTCCCACAAGCTAAACCCCGTAACAAGTACCTAGCTTCTTGTCATTGTAAAATGCATCAAAACAATTGTTTCTTGCAGCACCAGACAGGGTACCTAGCTTCTGGTCATGGTTAGTACTTACATTACTAAACAGTGGATCCAATATTGGCTTGGCATTGGGAGTTGACACCACTCTCAGACCTGGGAACTTATGAGATAGAAGCTTCAAAGTCCTTATATGACAATGATCATCAAGGCTTTGGTTGATCAGTAAACAATCTATCCCAGGAAGATCAGCAATCTACAAAAAACACCACAATGTCAACCAACCATAAAATTCTCAGAAGTAGCCGTAAAAATAATATACGATCGACACCTGAAAACTTTTCAAAACCTTCTTGGCAGCATCATAGAGTAAAGGAATCCCAAAATCTAAATTACCCACCAGATTTGGATCCACTAGGATCTTAGTCCGATCAACGTCAAGTCCCACGACCAACTGTTCCCCTGCCCAAACAATCAGAAAACCTATTTCACAACCTATAACATTTACATAAACAAAGAAGGGGGAAGGAAGATCCAAAATTTATAGAGAGGAAATGATCGTCTTACCCAATTTCCGATTTCTTCATCCAACAACTCAAACTCAACAAAAAGAACGGATTCAGAAACATCAAAACGGGGGAAAAAAGATTAAATGATAGAAGAAGCAAAAGGGGGTGGGGGGAGTACCAGGAGAGACAGTCCACAACCTTTGCCAGTTGAAATGGTGAAGCATAATCTTGGAGTCCTCTGTAACCATGGCCAGCAAATCCTTCTCCGGGTTTCATTCCGCTATCTTCACCTGCACAAATCAATTAACAGCAGATTATTTTTTTCTTTTTTCTTTTTTACAAGAGAGTAGGAAGAAGAAGAAGAAGAAGAAGAAGAAGAAGAAGAAGGGAGAGGATATGAAAACCTATGAACCAATGGGTTTGTCAAATTGAAGCTGGAAAGGGAGGAAGGTCGGAGGTCGGAGGTCGTCAATCTCCATGGCCGGATTTCGAAAGTGGTGCGTGGGCGGCAATTTTTTAGACGAGGACGGGAAGAAGACGGTGCCCTGCTATGGTGAGGCGGCGGGGCGGCAGGCCACAGCTCCGGCTCAAAACCTGGACACGGGATGAGGCGGCGGGGCGGCCAAGGGGATGGAGATCTGGAATTTTCCAGCGACACCTCCATCTCAGCAACTCCAAAGTATCATATTTGCCTCGTCGTGCTCCTCGCCGTCGAACTCGTGTAGGAACTCCTGGAAATCGGCCTCGAAGTCGAGGTCCTCCTCTTCATTCACATTGATGAGGTATGAGCCGACGTCGGGAGGTGTCTTGTGGAGGCCTGGGCGGAGGTCGTCGGTGGTGAGGCCACGGCGGCGGGCACGGCCGGCAGGGATAAGTTGGATCAAAACATGTCTTCTGAATGCAAAGACAACCAACTTGTGTTTTGAACGGTCGGATGAAGTCGATCACAAAGCTTTTTTCTGACCGTCAGATGTATTTTGAACGGTCAGATCAAAACTCAAGAACAACATACATAACTCAACCCCATATATATATATATATATATATATATATGAGAAAAGGAGTCTGGCTTGAGCAGAGACTCCCTGTCTATGCTGGATTTTGTTTCCCGCCGTTGGATCACGATCCAATGGCTGGAAATCATTCCCTCCCTTCCCCCTCCTCTCCTCTCCCCGAGTCCTTCCCGGCGGCCCTTGCAATGCCCCCCTCGGCCCCGCCGCGCTCCCCCACACTGGCTAATTCCCATGCCGCTTCCCCGCGCATCCGCCACCCCCCCGCCCGGCCGCACCCCCGGTCGCAGCTGCAGCCGCACACCCGCCAGCCGCTACCCCCACTCCTTGGCCGCGCCGCGGCACCTCCCTTCCCTCGCCCAAAGCCGCAGCTCCCCCTCCCCACTCCCGGCCGCCGCCAGGCGTCTACTCTCCGGCCCACTCCCCCCTCCCCGGCCCTCAGCGGCAGACGCAGGCCCCCTGCGTCTACCCCCACACCCCCCACGGCGGCAGATGCGGCCCCCAACCCCCGTGGACGACGGCGAGGTCGCCGACGGTGGGTCGCGTGGCAAAGCAGAGGGGGGAAGAAACAGGGGAGCAATCGATGGCAATTTCGTAATAAAAACTTAACTCGATTCCGACTCGAGTCAATATTGCGAAATGAATTTAAAAAATAAAGTAATTTCGTAATAAAAATTTGACTCGCTCTAAACTTAAATCAATTTTATGAAATAAATTATTTTTTTAAAAAATAATTTCATAAAATTGACTCGAGTGAGGATCGAGACAATTTTTTATTATGAAATTATTTTATTTTTTAAATTTTATTTCATAAAATTGACTCGAGTCAGGATCGACTCAAGTTTTTATTACAAAATTATTTTATCTTTTTAAAATTCATTTCGTAATATTAACTCGAGTTGGGACCGACTCAAGTTTTTATTACGAAAGATTTTGTAATAAAAACTTGACTCGATCTCAACTCGAGTCAATATTACGAAATAAATTTTAAAAAGATAAAATAATTTTGTAATAAAAACTTGAGTCGATCATGACTCGAGTCAATTTAATGAAATAAAATTTTAAAAATAAAATAATTTGGTAATAAAATTTTGCTCGCCGGGCGGCGGTTGGGGGTGGGGTTGTGAAGGGCGCGGCGGGAGGGCGCCGGCGCGGCGGCGGGGCCTGGCGCTGGCAGGGGAGGGCGCCGGCGGGGCTGGGAGGGAGGCGGGCGGGATGGGGAAGGAGCGGCGCTTGGGGAGGGTGGCGGGCAGGGAGGGGGCCGCGGCGGCGGCGGGGCGAGGGTGATCGACGGGCTGGGCAAGGGGCCGCGGCCGGGGGCGCCGAGCAGGGGGGACGGGGGTGGTCGACGGGCGGACGGGCGCGAGCGGGCGGCGAGCGGCCGACGGACGGGCGGACGGACGGTCGGGCGGGTCTTGGGCGGGTCTGGGGGCCTATCAAATCTGGGCCGCTGGATTTCAATCCAGCGGCCCAGATTTGGCGCCGCATGGTGCGCTGCCAAAAAGGGCAGCGCACCATAGAATTTCTATATATATATATATATATATATATATATATATATATATATATATATATATATATATATATATATATATATAGGTGTGTTGTAGTGCGCTGCATTTTCATGTAGTGCATCAACACCGCAATGAATCTGGGCTGCTGGATTGAAATCCAGCGGCCCAGATTTTATTGGAGCCCCCGGACCTGCTTTTATCAGTCCCAGACCCACCTGGCCGCTCGCCCGCCTAGCCGCCTGCCTAGCCGCTGCCTAATCGCTTGCCTAGCCGCCACATGACCGCCCGCCCGCCTGGCTGCAGCCTGACCGCCCGCCTGCCCATCCCCACCCCCGGCCGGTGGCCCCCTCGCCTACCCCGTCGGTGCCCTCTCCCCGCCCTGTAGCCGTGGCCCCATGGCCCCCGACCGCCCCATTCAAACCCCCCACCCCCCCCCCCCGCCGCCGCAACGGCCCCCACCGCTTCCCCCTCCCCAGCCGCCGATCCCACTGCCCGTCCGACCCCGCCTCTCTGCCACTTCCCGATCCGCACCCCTCCGCCCATCCCTGGCTGGCGGTAGGTGGGGGGGTGGGGGGGGGGGGGCGGTGCCAGCCAGGGATGGGCGGAGGGGGTGCGGATCGGGAAGTGCGGAGAGGGGGGTGGTTGCCGGCTGGGGGTGGGGACCACGGCGACGGGCGGTGGCCGGGCCGGGGGAGGGGGTGGAGGCGGGGCGGCCGGCTGGGGCGAGGGCCACGGCGGCAGGTGGTGGTGCGGTCACAGGCGAGAGGTCCGGTTCGGGCGGGATAGGCAAGTCGGGCGGGTAATCAGTGTCTGTGGCAGATCTGAAAATGAGAGGATGAATGAGAAACCGCCGGATTTTAATCCAACGACTCTCATTCAACAAGTAGTGGTGCGCTGCAAAAACTTGCAGCGCACCATAGTATATATATATATATATATATATAGGGTAAAGTGAAGAAGTTAGCAAGGGGCAGAAAAAATTTCCCTTGCCCCAAGCTCTTCTGGGGGCCGTCCGATTATAAGGACGGCCCAGATCCCTTATTTTTTAAAAAAAAATCAAAAAATACCTCCCGCCCCACCGCCGCGTCTCCCCCCTGTCGCCGCCTGTACGCACCTCCCTCCTCCTCGCTCCGCCGCCGCCCCCCATGCCGCCCTCGCCCCGCCTCGCCCACCCCCCTGGCCGGCCGCGACGGGAGTCGACGGGGAGCAGGGGCGGATGGGCGTCCGCGGCTGGGCGAGCGTCCGCGGCGGGGGAGCGCGGAGGAGGGAGGGGGGAGCTCTCGCAAAGGGGTGACGGCCGGGAGGGGCGACGACGCGGCGGAGCAGCGCCGCGCCCAGATCTGGCCGCCGCCGAGACCCGGGCCGCGGCTGCCCGCCCGCATCTGGCGGCGGTCAGATCTGGCCGTGGCGGGCGCTGGGGCGAGGGGCCGTGGCGGGCGCCGGCGCAAGGGTCGGGCGACCTCTCTCCCCGCCACGGCGGCGAGCGCTCCGCCTCCGCCCCTCCATATGATCTGGACCGTCCTTCTAATGGGACGGTCCAGATCCTATTAAACCCTTTAAAAAAACTAATCAATCTGGGCCGTCCTTGTAATCGGACGGCCCAGATCATTGCGACGCAGGGTGCAGCCGATTTCCCGCCTCTGGCGCACGGAAATCGGCTTCTCGTCTATATATATAGGGCATGCGCTACTGTGCGCTGCCCTATTTTGGCAGCGCATATGCGCTGCCAAGTGATGGACCGTTGGATCTAATCCGTTCGGTCCACGATCAGCCTTCACAATCAGCCCCCCCCCCCCCACCCACTCGCAGCCGCTCCGGTCGCCGCACCATGCCCCCGTCCCGCTCGGCCGCCCCTGCCACTGCCCCCACCCCACTGCTGCCCCTGCCCCCGCCAACCGCCCCCCGCCCCGCAGGCCGCCCCTGCCCCCACCCAGCCGCTGCGCCTGCCCCCCGCTCGAGACCGCCGCCCCACCCTCGCCATTCCCCCAAATCCGCCGTCTGCGCCATTCCCCCGCTCGAGGGTGGTCGACGGGCGGCCGGGTGCAAGCGGTTGCGGCGACGTGGCCAACGGATGGGCAGACGGACGGTCGGGCGGGTCTTGGGCGGGTCTGCCTATCAAATCTGGGCCGCTGGATTTCAATCTAGCGGCCCAGATTTGGCGCCCCATCGTGCAGCTGCCAAAATGGGCAGCGCACCTTAGAATTTCTATATATATATATATATATATATATATATATATATATATATATAGGTGTGCTGCCGTGCGCTGCATTTTCATGTAGCGCATAATGCAGCGCAATGAATCTGGGCCGCTGGATTGAAATCCAACGGCCCAGATTTCACTGGATCCCCCAGACCCGCCCTTATCCGTCCCAGACCCGCCTGGCCGCCCGCTTGGCCGCTCGCCCGCCTAGCCGCCTGCCTGGCCCGACTGCCTAATCGCTTGCCTAGCCGCCACACCGACCGCCCGCCCCGCCTGGCCGCAGCCGACCGCCCGCCTGCCCATCCCCACCCCCCGCGCCGGTGGCCCCCGCCCTCTCCCCGCCCTGTAGGTGTGGCCCCATCGCCCCCGACCACCCCATTCCAAACCCCCCACCCTCGCCGCCGCAACGGGCCCCCCCACCGTTCCCTCTCCCCAGCCGCTACGAGTCCCACTGCCCGTCCGACCCCGCCTCTCCGCCACTGCCCGATCCGCACCCCCTCCGCCCATCCCTGGCTGGCGGTGGTGGAGGGGGGGTGGGGGGGGGTGCCAGCCGTGGATGGGCGGGGAGGGGGTGTGCGGATCGGGAAGTGGCGGAGAGGGGGGGGGCTAGCCGGCTGGGGGAGGGGACCACGGCGACGGGCGGTGGCCGGAGCCGGGGGAGAGGGTGGGAGGGCGGGGCCGGCCGGCAGGGGGCGAGGCCACGGCGGCAGGTGGTGGTGCGGTCGCGAGGCGAGAGGTCCGGTTCGGGCGGGTTAGACGGTCGGGCGGGTAATCGGGTTCTGTGGCGAGATCTGAAAAATGAGAGGATGAATGAGAACCGTTGGATTTTAATCTAACGGCTCTCATCTCAACGGCGTATGGTGTGCTGCAAAAACTTGCAGCGCACCACCAGTATGTATATATATATATATATAGGGCAGCACTACTGTGCACTGCCCTATTTTGGCAGCGCATATGCGCTGCCAAATGTGGACCGTTGGATCTAATCCAACGGTCCACGATCAGCCTTCACAATCAGCCCCCCCCCCCCCCACCCACTTTCAGCCGCTCCGGGCTGCCGCACCATGCCCCTGTCCCGCTGGCCGCCCCCTGCCTCGCCCCCACCCGACCGCTGTCCCCTGCTCGAGACCGCCGCCCCACCCTCGCCATTCCCCCCAAATCCTCACACCGCCGCCCCATCCAAGGGCCAGAGAGATTGCCGGCGGTGGGGTGGCGCTGGCTAACAGAGAGCAGGGGGGGAATAAATTAAAAAAAAAAATAATTTATTACGGAATTATTTTACTTTTTTTTAAAATTTATTTTGTAATAAAAATTTATTCTGTACATAGGCTATTTTTGTAATAAAAAACTTGACTCGGTCCCGCATGTGATCGAGTCAGGTTTTTGGCTATCAAAATTATTTTATATTTTTTAAAAAATTTATTACGAAATTATTTTTTAAAAAATTTATTCAATAATATTAATTTGACTCTAGCCGAGATAGAGTCAAATTTTTTTATTAAATTATTTTATTTTTTTTTAATTTATTTCATAATATTAACTTGACTCAGTGTTAGGATCGAGCCAATTTTTTTTAACGAAATTATTTTATTTTTTTAAAATTTATTTTATAATATTAACTCTGACTCGAGTCAAGTTCGAGTCAAGTGTTTTTTATAAAATTATTTTTTTTTGTGAAAAAATTTATTTCATACTATTGACTCGAGTCGAGATCGAGTTAAGTTTTTATTATCAAATTATTTTATTATTTTTAAAAAAATATATTTTATACTGTCGACTCGAGTCGAGATCGAGTCAAATTTATTTTACAAAATTGTCATCTCCCGTTTTTATCCCCTGTTTCTTCCCTTCTCCCGCCGCGCGACCGCCGGCGACCTCGCCGTGGGCCGGCGGGTAGACGCCGACACCGGCCGGGCGGGGGCGGGGGGAGCCGTAGCACCGAGCGAGGCCAGGAGGTGGAGGCCGCGGTGCGGCTAGGGTGGTGGGGGCAGCGGGCGCGGGCGAAGCGACTGGGGCGGGGGCAGGGGCGGTGGCTGGGGCGGGGGCAGGGGGTGGCAGGGGAGGCGGGGGAGGTGGGCGAGGCAGTCGGGGCGGGCTGGGGTGGCAGGGGAGGCGGCGGGGCCGGGGCAGGGGAGGCATGCGGGGCTGGGGCAGGGGCGGCTTGCGGGGAGGGTTCAGGGGCGGCCGGCGGGAAGCGGAGCAGGGGTGGTCGGCGGGCAGGAGCCGGGACGGTCCAGAAGCAGGGCATGAGGCAGCGGGAGGGAAATTCAGGCCGCGGGGGGAAATTAAGGCAGCGCATAGTAATATTTTTTGTATATAGTAGTATTTTGTATATATATATATAAAATTGCTCCCATGCGCTGCCATGTTTGGCAGCGCATTAGGTTGGGACCGTTGGATTTCAATCCAACGGCCACCACCCCACCCCCGTTTTCCACCGTTCCCCCCTCGCCCCTCCGGTTTCCATCCCCCGCCGGTTCCACCCCCCCGCCCCCCTCCGGTTTTGCTGCTCCCCCGCCCCCCCAGCCGCCGCCCCTGCCCGCATCTGCCGCGCTCCACGTTCCCCCCGGCATCATACGGTGCATGCCCCACCCATCTTTGGCTGCACTCATCAGCTCCCCATCCAACCCCGACGTCGTTCTCCGCTTTCTCCGGTCCCAGGGCCTCGCCGGCGGGGACGTCGCCACCCTCGTCACCCGCAAGCCCCTCCTCCTCACCGCCGACGTCGGCGCCAACCTCTCCCCCAAACTCGACCTCCTGGAGGCCCTTGGCTGCACCCCGCGGGACGCCGCCAACCTCCTTGCCACCGCAAAGCTCTTGCATCTCAGGATCGACGGGGTTTGAGGTTCGTTTTTTTGTGTTCCTTGCTATTGATTTCGCAGTTTTATTTCCTCTATTTTTTTTTTGTTTTGGGGAGGATTTTTTCATCTTGTTTGCGGTGAGGGGGGGGTGTTTGTGGGTGTTTCGGTGAGTGGGTTGGGGTAATGTTTGGATTTTGATTGATGTGGGTTGTTGTGTATCAAGGGTGGTTGTTGTTGTGGAGGAAGTGGTGATGGCAATAGCGGTAGCCATCAGGATGGTGATGATAGGAGGAAAAGGAATTTGGACCCTTGTTAAAATTTGAGGAAGTGATGAAAGAGGCACAGGCTCGAGGAGTTAGCCTTCCATCTGACATGTTAGAAGCAGCAAAAAGCATAGGCATTCGCAAGGTTCTTTTGCTTAGGTACCTGGATTTGCAGGTAAAACTTCTATCCCCTCAACGATTTGTTAGTTTTGTAGTTTCATAATTGCTGCATTTCCATATCTGAATATTAATTGTTGGCTGACTGTTTGATGAATGTTGTTTCGTAATTTTGTTTATTTGTAGGCTTCATCTGGGCCTTTGGGTATTGCAATCAGGGGCTGCTCCATGCTTCATAATCGGATGCTTGCTGATCCTTCCTACCTTTTTAAAATAGGGACGGAGGTTTGTTCAATATACCTGTTATTTGAGCTTCTACTTATTTTACATTGGAAAGGTGGTTGACGACTTTCTCACATGCTAAAGAATTGTGAAATTTTTATCTCATATTTTTATTGACACTTGTTGTGAGTGAAGGCGAGAACTTGCAAGTCACCTTGCGGTGAAGGTGAGAACTTCTCAGAGTTGTTAGTTGTTTATGGGTGTTTCCTGATTGTTTAATGATTTCATGCTAATCGTAGCGTTGGGCACATGGCTGTTTTATGATGTGGAGGAATGGTGGCTATATTGTGATCAAATGTGGTTCTAGTTACTTGTCAGTTAATTTTCTTGCCTTCAAGTATTACTGATAACTTTTTTTCTTCCTTATTGCCAATTTGTTTCATAAGATCTTATCAAGAAAGTATGACTATGTAACTCTTTTTCTCCCTTACTGTCAATTTGTCTCAGAAGATCTGGACAAGAACGTATAACTATGTAACTCGACAAGGAGGGTATCCAGCATATGATTGTAGGGTAATTTAGCGATGGACATTTTTAAGAAAGGTCCAGTCATATTTATGTAGGTTGCTGGAGGAGATAGATAGCTGGGGAACTTATCTCTGGACTTTGCGTTTGGAAGTTTTCAGTCATATGTTGATGAAGGCTGTTGGAGATAGGATTGTGTAGTAATATATTTTTGAAATTTGGGTTCTAAAAATCCTATCATGTGGATGGAATTGGAGGAGATAAGAACATAGTACATTATTTACTCTTAGATCGGGCCTTTAAACACTGTTTTGAATTAAAATTTGCTGGAATGATTTTTCATGTCGGATTTCTCAATTTTGTCTAAGAAGGTTTTGTCATGATATAGGAACAAACACATGGGATCGGTTTGAGCTATGTGTTCACAAGAGGGTGATTGACCTCTGGAGCTCCTCTGAAGTGGTGAAGCAGATTACCTCCATTACAATTGAACCAGGGGTGGAGGTTGAAGTTACAATTTCCAATCCCTGGGCTGTAGTCCCTGTTTTGTTATGAGCAAAAGTGAACTTCCTTTTCCTGCCTATATATCAAACTATATTTGTCGCACATATCAAACATAACAAAAACATTTCAGAATAGAAAAAACGATTCAAACATAACATTTGTTTCGCCTGCTATCGAAATAATAGTGTCCATGAATTTTTTTGTTGGCATCGAGAAGGGTTGAGATAGGATGCTCGGCAATTTTCATAGAAGATGCAATTGGGTACATTTATTCACAATTGTGTAAATTCCTGTTTAAGTTCTCGCACCTCCGTAAGGATATGGAGCATTCTTAGGAGAATAAAAATGGTGATCTGCAAAAGTACATCAAGCATTACGAAAACATTACGACGGCTGCATTAACTGCCAGTCTGCAAACATTCTGTGCTGCAAATATTGCAATGTTGATCAAACAATACTGAAATTCGTGAATTGCATTTTCCCTTCATAAGGCGTACAGAGAATTTAAAAATTCTCGTATGGCAGTCTCTATACTGCCATGTTCATAACAAAATTTGGTAAATGAGCCCTTGGTGTTAATACAGCTGCACATACAACAGAAAATAAATTGTAGTTGAACCCCACTTCCTGGTTTATGCAACGAAAATGAAGGAATCAGTGGCGTCAACTGCAGAAGAATAAATGCTTTGAAGATGCTTCCAGCAGTAAATTGTGGAGCATGCCATACCCCTCAGAGAAGGAAAGGAATTCCCTTTCGAAAAAAACAGATTCGACTCTCAACATACAGAATGGCACCCTTGTCGTTCCTAGCTTCTTTCCATCAACTTCTTTCTTAAAAGCAACATATAACTCAAATTCTGACCAAAAATCCTTCCCTCTCTTCTTGACTTCGGCATATGTAGCACAACAAGTGTCAATAAAAATATGAGATAAAAATTTCACAATTCTTTAGCATGTGAGAAAGTCGTCAACCACCTTTCCAATGTAAAATAAGTAGAAGCTCAAATAACAGGTATATTGAACAAACCTCCGTCCCTATTTTAAAAAGGAAGGAAGGATCAGCAAGCATCCGATTACGAAGCATGGAGCAGCCCCTGATTGCAATACCCAAAGGCCCAGATGAAGCCTACAAATAAACAAAATTACGAAACAACATTCATCAAACAGTCAGCCAACAATTAATATTCAGATATGGAAATGCAGCAATTATGAAACTACAAAACTAACAAATCGTTGAGGGGATAGAAGTTTTACCTGCAAATCCAGGTACCTAAGCAAAAGAACCTTGCGAATGCCTATGCTTTTTGCTGCTTCTAACATGTCAGATGGAAGGCTAACTCCTCGAGCCTGTGCCTCCTTCATCACTTCCTCAAATTTTAACAAGGGTCCAAATTCCTTTTCCTCCTGATCATCACCATCCTGATGGCTACCGCTATTGCCATCACCACTTCCTCCACAACAACAACCACCCCTGATACACAACAACCCACATCGATCAAAATCCAAACATTACCCCAACCCACTCACCGAAACACCCACAAACCCCCCCTCCCTACCCCCTCACCACAAACAAGATGAAAAAAATCCTCCCCAAAACAAAGAAAAAAACAGAGGAAATAAAACTGCGAAATCGATAGCAAGGAACACAAAAACGAACCTCAAATCCCCGTCGATCCTGAGATGCAAGAGCTTTGCGGTGGCAAGGAGGTTGGCGGCGTCCCGCGGGGTGCAGCCGAGGGCCTCCAGGAGGTCGAGTTTGGGGGAGAGGTTGGCGTCGACGTCGGCGGCGAGGAGGAGGGGCTTGCGGGTGACGAGGGTGGCGACGTCCCCGCCGGCAAGGCCCTGGGACCGGAGAAAGCGGAGAACGGCGTTGGGGTTGGATGGGGAGCTGATGAGTGCAGCCAAAGATGGGTGGGGCATGCACCGTATGAAGCCGGGGGAACGCGGGGGCACGGCAGATGCCGGTGGGGGCAGTGGGGGAGCAGCAAAACCGGAGGGGGGGAGGGAACCGGTGGGGGATGGAAACCGGAGGGGGCGAGGGGAGGAACGTTGGAAAACGGGGGTGGGGTGGTGACCGTTGGAATGAAATCCAACGGTCCCAACCCAATGCGCTGCCAAACATGGCAGCGCATAGGAGCAGCTCTCTCTATATATATTGCTATATATGAAAGAACCTCATTTGCTGAGGGGAATTATTACGGTCAATTAATATCGATATTAATTGACTATAATTTTAGTCAATTGCATATAATAATTACCCGACACCATGGTTGGATAAATCGGATTCGGAATCGGAATCGGTCTGAATCGGCCAAGAATCGGTTCAGTTGAATCGGTCCAAATTAATTTAATCGGTCATATATAATAATTTGACAATTTATAATATAAATATATTAAAATTGGATATTGATGTTATTTTGATATTATTCTGTTTATTATAGTTTATGATATTTTTAAATATTTTTTTAAGATTTTTTTTTAATTATTTAGAATTAATTATTATTTTTGACTCGAGTTAGACTCGAGTCCACTTTAATTACGAGAATGCCACTCTTTACCCCGTCGCTGCCGTCGCCGGCCCGGTCGGCGGCGATGTCAGAGGATGTCGGCAACCCGGTCGATGTCAGCAGCCTGGTCGGACGAACAGGCGGTGGCCAAGAGCCGGCGGCGACGTTGCGAGGTTGGCGGCGCAAGGTCGGTAGCCCGGTCGGCGGCGAGCCCGGAGTCGGGACGCACGGCGGAGGGCGGAAACGGGGCAGGCAGCGGGCAGACGAGCGGCGGCGGGGTGGGGGAGCGGGTTTGATTTTAGGTTTTTAAAATCCAAATTACCATTTTACCCATGCTTAAATAATTTAATAAAAATCATACCTCGGGTATTTTGGTAATTTCGTATAAAAACCGATTCCGATTTAAATCAGCCGATTCCGATTCCGCGTTAAATCGGTCGGAATCGGCCGAACTCGGCCAATTCCGGGGCCGATTCGGGGCCGACCGAGTTGGCCCCGAAATCGGATCGGCGCGACGCCGATCCGATTTAAATCGGCCGATTCCGCACGGAATCGGCCGATTCATGCATCAGAGCCTGACACTAATACTTGATATCAATTATTTTAATTAATACCTAATATAATACTGCTTACAAAGACTCATGAATGAAAAACTTTTATCCAGGCCCTAAAGCAAGCACAAGAACCCCCTGTTTCACCAAATAACGGGCTGACAATTGTAGTTAAAAAAAGTAAAAAGAATTCAGCATTACCACATGAAATTGAAAATAGCCCTTGTAAACATGAGAAACTATATATGTAGTGTAAATGCTACTATAAAATCATAGAGCATGCTGAAGTCCTTTATTTATATAAATTCATAACTTCTTAAACAATATCAAAAACCTTTACTAGTTTCCTATCGCCCGGCCGTTTCTTTAATGATGCAAGCCATGCTTACAAACACTACTACTTAGAATGTCTATATGAGCTCCACAACCATGGGCTGGCCCGGACGAGGATAATAGTGAACCCTGATTATTGATCCTCCAAGAGCTGTTTCTACCTTCTCCATTATGTCAGCTCCATATACATAGAGGGGATTACGCTTCCGAACAGCCAAGACAAATGTTCCCATTCTCCTTAGAAAAATTATGGTATCACCCTCCTCGACTGATTTGTCGTGCACAAAAGTCCTCCAACCTCTTAAAATTTCACGTTTTTCGGATTTGTAATAAAGCTCATAAGTGCGCTCTTCGTATTGGTATCTAACGATGATTCTTCAAGGGGCTCCGTGGATTAAGGGTTGCATGTATTGGTGATGTATAATTTCGACAGGTCATGTCTGGTGAGAACCTTTCTGCTACCAGCAATCCCTCGTCCAATCCAAGCATTCCAGCTCTTGCCTATTCAACCTCATCGACTCGTGTCAATGGTTTTAGCTAGTAATTAATGTAAATGTAATCAGGTTGCGGATGATTATGATCTAGGCAGGACCCCACAATAAAGATAACAAAAGGGGGAAAGAATTCAACATCACCACTGCCATTTGATGATTGAGTTAATGCTTTCAAGTTTATTCATTATTGTGTTGTCCCCGACTGTGCATAAGAAATTGAAAACAACCCCTGTAAACATGAGAAACTCTATATGTACTATAAATGCTACTTTCAATGTTCTATACTAATAAAATCAGAGAGCATGCTGAAGTCGTTTATTTATATAAGTCCATAACTTCTCAAACACTATTACAGACCTTTACTAGTTTCCTATATTAGTATATATAGCCAAGCCGTTTGACTTTATTGATATTAAGATTAAAAAGACTACTACTTATATCTTACGTATAGCATAATTTAGAAGCTCTATATGAGCTCCACAACCACCGGCTATCCCGAACGAGGATAATAGCGAACCCTGATTATTGATCCTCCAAGAGGTCTTTGTACATTCTCCATAATGTCAGCTCTAGAAACATAGAGGGGATTACGCTTCCGAACAGCCACGGTAAATGTTCCCATTCTCCTTAGAAAAATTATGTTATCACCCTCCTCTACTGATTTGTCGTGCACAAAAGTCCTTCAGCCTCTTCAAATTTCACATCTTTCGGATTTATAATAAAGCTCATAAGTGCGCTCTTCGTATTGGTATTTGACGATGATTCGTCGAGGGGCTCCGTGGAATAAGGGTTGCATGTTGTTGGTGACGTATAATTTTGGAAGGTCATGTTTGGTGAGAACCAATTCCGCTACCAGCAATCCCTCGTCCAGTCCAAGCATTCTTGCTCCTGCCTATTCAACCTCATCAACTCCTGTCAACGGTTCTAGCTAGTAACCAATGAAGATGTGGTCTGGTTCCAGATGATCGTGGTCTACGAAGTAGCCGACAATAAAGATAACAGAAGGGAAAAAGAATTCAGCATTACCACTATCATTTGATAATTGAATTAGCTTTCATGTTTATTCATTATTGTGTTGTCCATAACTATAAATATCAAAAAGAATTCATTATTACCACTGTCAAAAAGAATTCAGCATTACCACTGTCAAAAGAATTCAGCATTACCCTGTAAACATGAGAAACTATAAATGTATTGTAATGCTACTTTCAATGTTCTACACTAATAAAATTATAAAGCATGTTGAAGTCGTTTATTTATAGAAGTCCATAACTTCTCAAACAATATCATATACCTTTACTAGTTTCCTATATTAGTATATAT